>JAOWAD010000065.1:0-57254 GCA_025698515.1 Gossypium sturtianum | reverse complement strand
GTAAGGGGTGTTACATTTAGTGGTATCGTGAGCACGGTTTAGCTCTGCCTCTGACCAACCTAGCGTGAGAGCAAGAGTTCAGCTATACTTGCCATAGGTGGACTGTGATAGTGTGATATCTCCTAGCCTAACGAAATTATTTTGTTAAGATAGGGATGGTTCCCAACCCTAGTTAAATCTAATATTGTTGTAAGTGATAATGAGGTAATTGAAATGCTCATGCACTCGATGAGATTCAAAAAGGTATGAATAGAAGTATATGACATGTGTGGAAAATGCATGAAATGAGAGTTATAAAGGGTAATTTATCTCAGATTGGTGGATGTGCACAGTGTTATATACTCAACCTATTGGGTTAGGTGCATATAGTGAGTAAATTTATCCTGCAGAATAGGTATATGTGTATGTATGATTGTTTGAATGATGAATGATCAATATGTACACATAGTTGAATCTCATGTACGACTCATTAATGTAGATGATGTATAATGTTTTATTTCGTGGGCTCGTATGAAATTACGAGTATTATGGTGTGAGAGTTAAACCGGGAAGTTTGACTAAGTAGAATGCAGATGAGTACTATACTCAATGATAAAATGATGAACAAGACCATGGTTGGACCATGGCGTATACATGAGATCCCATATAAGACCGTGTCCCGAGACATGGCATTGGTGATTTATATGTGATCCTCAGATAAGACCATATCCGGGATATGGCATCTCATCGACATGAGTTCCATGTAAGACCATATCGTGATGGATATGGCATTGGTATTGATATGAGATTTCGTGTAAGACCATAGCGCAGGCTATGGCATCGTGATGACATGTAAAGAAATAGTCAATATGATGTTGTGATATTTGAGCAAGACCATAGTTGGACTATGGCAATCGGGGTAAACGACGACTCAAACCTATAAGACATTCTTCAAATTGATTAGCAATAGTAAGAGAAATCAGAGTGAAATGTTGAGTACGCGAGTAGATGTTAATGTGAAACATGAGTATGTGAAAGTCTCGCTTAAGTTGAATTACTTAGGATACTTAGTCGCCACATGAGATAAGAAAGTCTCAGATAAGACCATATTTGTAATATGGCATCGTGAATGAATATGAGAATCGTGGTAAGAGCATGTTCAGCATATGGCATCGATACTTGATGTGAAGTCCATATAAGACCACCTCTGGATGTGGCATTGGTTTCAGACTTACATGAATGACGATGAATATGCTGGCTTTGACTATCCCTAGTGATCAATGGGATAGATAGATGAGTGTAGAGGTAGAAATGAGAATTGTACTAAAGTCATGTGAATGAGTGAATACAGCACTCGTGAACGAGTCGCAAGGAAATGAGTATGAGTGTGGCATGGTATGTGCTTAATAAAGGCAATTGTAAGAAAGTATGAATCAATGCTTTAACGATTGCATTGATTATACAATGTTAAGAGCAAAGAAAAGTTAGCTTAGACTATTTGACTCAAGTGAGTAGGAAGCCTAAGGTTTATGATTATCGAGATCTTCTTAAATTGATGTTCATTAATGAAAGGAATTGTTAAGGAGTTTGAGGACTGAAATGGTTAAAGAAACAATGTTTGAATTGTGAGAGTGTTCAATTATGATAACCATAGTTGTATGGGTCTTAATGATCTCTCTCTAAGTATTACGTGTTAATATCTTTTGCCTTCGTGGGCTTATGTAGTTGTTTATCTCACGAATCGAGATCGTATGAATGTTAGCCATGATTGTGTAATCGATTAAATGGTTGTTGATTTAGTAATTGAAATTGACACTTTATCTCCTCGTAACCTTATTCGGTACTTTGAGGAGGAAGTTGGTGATGATTCGTGTTTAAGGAGTGAAATCATGAGTTTCACGTTAGGTGATGAGTTTTCTGGTGTCGGCCGAATAGAGTTAAGAATCTGATAGAGATGTCCTCGCTATCATGAGATATAACGATAGTAAAGGTTTTAGATTAGCATAGCAAGAGAAACTCAGATGATAGTGTGCTTGAAAGATGTTTTCAGTGTGGAGAAAAGAATAGATTAGTGTATTGAGATATGATTCGAGTTCTATGTATATTAACGCATGAACCAATAAAGAGAATAAATTTATGTGTGTTCAGAGTAGAGAGCATGATACAAAGATATGCTCATGGAAATGTTCAAACCGTGATGGTTGAGTTGAAAGCTATAAAAGGAACTACTAATTGAAAGTTCCGTGCACTGAGTTCGGCTTGAGTCGAGAAAAAGAGTTGCCAGATTGGTGATCCGTAGATCGATAACCTCTCGTGTCTGTAAGGAGTTAGATGTTATGAAAAGATCCATGTTAAGCAATGCGAGTTAGTTACCCTGGCTGACCTTAGTTGGTAATATCTTAATTTCAACAAGGTTAATGACTAGAGCTTAGTCTTCCTTTCAGTAAAGGAGTTCAAAAATGAGGAGTAATGGTATTTTAAATAAGCTCTGAATGAGTTTATTTAAGGTGCAGTGAAAATTCAGTTGGATAAGATTTCCGCTATTGATATTTCTTAATTGAGATAGAAATTGAATGATGATGAATCCGTAACTTATACAAGTAAGTTTTGGTATGAGATTTAGTGGTAGCACGTCTACTAATGCAAGGATAAGGAAGTACGCTTAGGTGCATAAATGTTTTGACAATAGAGTACATTTTGCGATATGATTGAGTTTATGATCGGAAGCAACACTACTAAAAGCTGAATTTTCAGAGAGTACAAGTCGTAACTATTACAATGATGGATATCCTAGTGAGAAAGTGTGGTAAAATACTATAGATTTCAAGTTTGGTTTGACAAAATTCCTAAGGAGGGGGAATGACATTCGAATTGTAGTTAATCAACAAGAAAGATTCGAACGATCGCTTGGACATGTACGGAGTTCCAAGTTGGTAGATTACTAGATATAGTATATGCCCTGTGAGGAAGAATAACCTGGGTCTTAAATTACGCTTCACCTTATGTATCACTACGCTTAAGAGTTATGGGCAAGAGAAACTTGAGGATAAGTGGATTCACGATTTTAAAGAGTGGATGGAAACGCTTAAGAATGTTGGTAGTAATCCTTCTGTAAGATTTTCGGTGACTAAAATCCCGCAGGGGGAGAATTGAAACAACCCGATTTAGTGGGCTAGTCTGAATGCAGTGATCTCGGAATCACTAAACTAAGGATAGAGAAAAATTATTTTCATGTTATTTTATGTGTTATAACATGTTTATAAGGGTGCATGAAAATTTTGGTGCCTTAATTTTAGCAATTTCTAGTTAAATTGTGAAAAAGGACTAAATCACATAAAGTGCGAAAGTTCTATTTTATTTGCTAGAGGTGCCAAATAGCTATGAATTATAAATTGGAGGTCCCAAATGTGCAATTTGGCCTTGTTAAGTGAGTTGGCCACCAAGGAAGTTAAGGGACAAGGGCATTAAATGTTGGTCATGTTAGGTGATTAAAAGAATAAAATAAGATGAAATAAGAAAAGCTATCATCTTTTTATTTCTTCTCCTCTTCCAATCAAATGAGCAGCAAGAATGGGGGTTTTTAAGCTCAAAATTTCAGCAAGCATTTCTCCTCACAAGTAAGTGATTTTGATGATCTTTCTTGATAATTTTTGTACTTTTGGAGTCCCTGCTTAAGCTTCCTAAAGAGAGGACTATTTTGCAAACATGGTTGAAAGTCTAGGGACTTGCCATGAGAGAGTTTATGCTGGTGGCTGAGTTTTTATGGAAGAAAATGAATGTTAGGATGTTGATAAACAATCTTTGTGAAAGGTGTTGTCATGAAAACACCTAATTGGGACTAAAATGCAAAGTTGTAATTTGTTCATTAAGGCATGAAATAGTTGAAATTGTGGATACTTATAAGAGGATTAAATGTTCAGCTAGGCTTGTTTAACAAGAAAATGTGATGAAAATTTATTTACGAGCCTAGTAAGCAAAATCGCACTTTGCCAAAGTGTAGGGGCAAAATGGTAATTTTTCTAAAGTGTAGATTATGGTGTATTATGATTTATAAGTGATTAAATCAGTGAATTTCATTATTCTAGATCAAAGAAAACGAAGTTCCTGACTCGAGAACGGTGAAAAGAGAAATGTGGGTAAAAGTCTCTTTCTTTACTTCCTTTCGACATCGAGGTAAGTTCATGTGCAAATGTTGCGATTACATATGAGTTATTTTAATATTCCAAACTTGTATGGAATGTATAATTATACAACGAATGTATTAAATATTTGTCGATGAGTTGTTAAGAGAATTGAATCTAAGAATAGTAAGAAACATAAATACGAAATGATGTTAGTTAAGGTTCCGTGTGAGACCATATTGGAATATGGCTTCTGTGGGGAGATATTAAATAAGACCATGTCAAGGACATGGCAACGATGTGATATTTTGTATAAGAACTTGTTTCGGATCATAGCATCGACATGTTAATGTATGTAAGACCCTATCGGGGTATGATGTCAATGAGAACTATGTGTATGAGACTCAAGAGAGTTATTTAACAATTTGAATGATTCAATGGGGATGTTGAATGTAAGTGGTTGTACCACGAGAAGCATAAGTATGTGTTAGAACCGAATTGATATGAATTCAATATATGATGAACCCTAGTGGGATATGTTTATTTAATGCACCTTAGTTGCATGAGATAGATTTATTGATGCATTGTGTGAATGAGAACAAGTATCGTAGAAAGTTAAGTAAGAATAGAAATGAGTGAGGATGTTCTCGCTTAACATTTGAATTAGAGAAATGTATGTGGATAAATATTTGTGAATGTATAATATCTATACACCGATGTGCGTTACCACCGATATACTATTAATTGATGGTCGTAAGCGATACCATCAACTATATTACTATCTGCTGGTCAGAAGCGCGCACACCGATATATTATTAATTGATGGGTCATAAAGTATACCATCAACTATATCACTATCTGTAATACAGGTGCGACACCATCGCTTATAAATGATTGGTGAGCTATGCGCGAAATCACCATAAGTATTAATGAATGGTGGGCTGAGTGCGATACCACCCTATAAGAGACTTAATGGTGGGTTAAGCGCGTAACCACCGAGAGATTTGTAATATGAGTGTCTTATTGAAAATGCTTGATATGTTGCTTTATAAATGATCTTGTGGTGATCAAAGGCAGGATTGTGTACTAATTAAACGAGCAATTGGCTTGTGGCATGGTAAGAATATGGTAAGAGATAGAACGAGTAAACTTCAAGAGGGGTTGAGTAAATAGCCATAAGTTAAGGGAAACACTCGGCATAATACTTGTGGCTATCTTTATTCAATGAATATCAATATTTGTTAGTTTATGCATGAACTTACTTGCTTTTATTGCTTCCTCCTTTCTTTCCCCATCTCTTATAGGATATTTTATCTAGTGCGGGTTGGAGGCCACTTGAGATGTTTTCACACTATCTGATAGACGCTGGTATGATGTTTCAAGTTCTATGAGTCATGGCATGTATAGGGGCTAGACAAGTTAGGGAATTTTTTTGTAAATGGCTAGGATGTGTTAGCCTATAGTTGAATAATCTATTTTGTATAATGCCATAATTGTTGGCTGTTATTTTATATGAAAAAGATGTAGTTATCCATGTGAAATTGTGATTTCTTTTAAGTTAATTATGGATGTGTTTGATGAGTGCATGTTGGGTATGTTGTAGGGGAGAAAGAGCTTAGCATACAAAATGCTTGTTCTTGTCCATGTGGATAGACACATGGGCGGTGTTCAGACCATGTGTGACACACGGCCAAACCATGGGCGTGGGACTTGGCCGTGTCCTCGAAGTTGATCCTTTAAGTCGATAGACCACGGCCAGTCACACGCGGCGCAGTGACTAAGCTTTGAGGCCGTGTGGGTAACGCCGCTGTTCACCACTTGCTGGGAGGCACGCGCGTGTGCCTTAGCCGCAAGCGGCATTAGCAGCACGCTTGCTTTTCATGGGTTGAAGGCATGGGCGCTTGTGTCTATAGACGGGCGTGTCTCATTCTACACGCGCAGAGCCTCGATAAAAGAGAAAATTTTTAAGATTTGAAAAAGTTCGATATAGTCTCGAGAGCTCTTAAGGGTATGAGCGAGGCCTCGTAAGTCGAGAATAAGGTTGTTGAGGTGACTTAAGAGAGTAGTCACGATGATCCTAAGTGGTGATCATGAGATTTTATTACTTGGGTGACGCCTCTGACCGTTCCACAGAACTCCGGTGTAAGGGGGTGTTACAAGCTCCTCTGGCTTGATCAAAAGATCATCAATCCTTGTAAAGGATACTTATTCTAAACCGGCCACTTTGTTAGTTCGTCTATAGTCTATACACAATCTCATAGACTCCATCTTTCTTCTTCACAAACAATACCTGAAAGCACCCTACTGAGTTGCTTGGTCTTGCAAAACCTTTATCTCACAACTCTGCAACCGACCTTCAGCTTCTTTCAACTCTACAAAGCATTCTCAGCACGGAGCAATCAAAATAGGTGCCGCTCCCGAGCTAACTCAATTCCAAACTCGACCTTTCTCACTCGAGGTAATCCGATAACTCTTCTCCGAAATACGCCCGATACTCACATACCACCGGCATCAAGCTTTCAAACTCTACTCCAACCTCTCGAGTATTCAACAAAAACAAGATAGGACTCACATCCTTTTCTCAAACATTTCTCACCCACTAGGGAAGAGATCATCACCGGTAGACTATCCGGTCCACCTCGATTCAACCCGAACCACATCTCCACTCTCACATTTCAATTCAATAAACTTACTACCACAGTTCACTAAGACACTATGGGTAGTCAACCAATCCATGCCTAGGATTAAATCAAACTCATCAAACAAAGAACAACATAAGGTTTGCCGGAAAACAATGATTCTCAATCAATAAAGGACAATTCTACACACTCATTCCACTAACACATGCTTTCCTAACGGGTTTGACACCTTAACCACTATGTCCGTAGACACAACGGTCATACTCAAACTAGATGCTAATCTCATACAAATATAAGAATGAGTAGACCTTGGATCTATTAAAGCAATAACAAAGGTGTCAAAGAGAGAAAAAGTACCCGTTATCACATCGTGGAGGATGCTTCTTCGTGAGCGCCAATAGCATACGCCCTTGTAGGTGCCCGACCTCCTCCTGGCCTCATAGCAGTCTCTCGGGATGCACCCTACCACTATTCCCACCTCTAGGTTTCTTGGTGGTCTACCCTCGTGCAGACACATCACTAGGTCTCATCTCTTGCTTCTTCCTTATCATCCCTTTCTAAGCGCTGATAAAGTTGCTGTGGGAACCACACTTATAACATTTCGACTATTTCCCCAACACTCTCCTGTGTGATATCTACCACAACTTGGACACTGGTTTGCTCTTCAGATTGCCCACACTTTCCATCGAGGGGCTTGGGACTCGAACCCGAGCGAGTATTGTCGGTCTCGATGCGAATAACCCACCGGTGCCATCGCCTTAGGATTCACTTCCTGGATCTTTTCGACTGGCTTGGTATGACTTGCCCATCGGCCTCTTTCTAGCATCTCAGCTTCACTTACAAATCCTCCTCTTTCTCGAACTCAACTCTTCGGCCTTGCTTGCCCTTTCAACTAACACCACAAACTCTTTCAACTCCAAAATACCAACTAGGAGTTTGATGTCCTCATTCACTGCCTTTCAACCTCTTACACAAGATGGTCTCGTCACGACACACATTCTCGAGCATATTTGCTAAGCCTAACAAACTCACGCCATACTGCCATCGACATTCTTCCTTGCTTCAACTCAAGGAATTCTTTCCTTTTCCGATCAAGAAACCTCGACTTATATACTTCTTTCGTAATTTTTCCGTAAAGAAGTCCCACGCCACCCGCTCTCTCGTGACCACCGACGCCAACGCCTTCCACTAATGGTATGCCGAGTCCTCAAAGAAGGATACGACACACTTCAAGCTCTCTTCAGCGCATAAGAGTTCATCGAATACTTCATCGAAGTTCTTTAACCGTAACTCCGCCTCTTTGGGTCATCATCTACCTTAGCTTAAAAACCTCACCCGTGCTTCCTAATCTTATCCACCTGGAGCCATACCCTCACCACATCCATACTTTGAGGAGCCACCGGATTTGGCCGAGGTATAGGAGGAGGAGGTAGAGGAGGTTGAGCATTAGGGTTCGCCCTAACATAATCCGAGTACCAATTGCTCATCATCTGGAGAAAGGCTTCGTGCCTCTTCCCATTGACCCTAACCTCGTCCACTTTGAACAGTAGTAGCCTCTCATGTAGAGCGTCGGCGACATTACTAGTCAGCTTCATCGCTAGCCAATGGATCTAATCCATATACTATATAAAACAAGATTTAAAATCATCGAAACCACCACACTATCATTGTACACTTATGGCATGTATAGCTAGACTTTACTTCTCTCTACTGTAGTCCTAGAACCAACTAAACCATAGCTTTGATACCACTAAATGTAACACCCCCACCCGGTTCTATGTCGAATCGCCCGAGGCGTTATCGAACTCAAAACCACTTGATCGCCACTTAGGCTCGCTCGTGAACTACTCAAGTCATCTCAACAACCTCATTCTCGACTTATGAGGCCTCACCATACACACAAGGGCTCTTTGTGACTAAACCTAACTTTTCTAATCTTAAAATTTTTATCTTTATACAGCATTCCACACGCCCGCAATATTAGACACGTCCGCATGGACACGCACGCCATGTCCCCAAATCGTGCCTAAAACCCCAAAGATTCTCGCCAATGCCCCACGCCAAGGCACACGCCCGTGCTTACCACCCGTGGTGCACACCGATCATTTTAACACGCCTAGAGTCTAGACACACGCCCGTAGCCAGCCCATGGCCAACATCGATAATATACACGCTTTCTAGGCACACACCGCGTGACTAGTCCGCGGTCTATTCTCGATTTACAATACTAACATGCAGGACGCACGCCAAGTTACACGCCTGCGGACTCGACTGTGGTGTCTCATGGTCTAGACATGCCCGCAGTGTCTATCCACATGGACAAGAACAAAGCTATGTGCCAAGTTCTTTTCACCCTCTAGCATACACAACATATACTCATCTAACAAAATCATAATCAACTCAAATTGAATTACAATCTCACATACACAACTATAACTTTTCATATAACATAAAATTGCCAACAACTATGGCATTATACAAAATAAGCTATCCATCTAAAGGCCAACACATCTTAGCCATTTACAACAAAATTCACTAACTTGTCTAACCCCTATACATGCCATTTACAAAACATCGAGTCTCATGTACCAGAGTGTGCCGATAGTGTGGGCGATCTTCCAATTGATCCTCGTATTCTCTGCTCAACACTTTTACTCTATAAGACAAGGGAAAAGAAAAGGAGTAAGCTTTGAGCTTAGTAAGTTTACACATAAACAATTACATCATAGTATAAGCTAAACAACAATTAGCATTATACTACCAAAAGTAATGAACAACTATGCTTACTCTTTCTAACCCTTACCACATTTCCAACACATCATGAGTCACATACTGTAATCCATCGAATGCACCCTCGCATTCAATGTCACATTTACACAATATACTTACATACATCATTATTTCTCAATTATTCATCCACACACCTAATTAACTTAATAATGCATCCACACAGCCTTCTTTACTCAATAATGCAATCACATGGCTAATCCACACGCTTAACTCCACACAAAGAAATGTCTCGGTGGTTTTGCACTTAGCACACCACAATGATTAATAAGGTGGTATCGAACTTAGCCTACCACAAAGGTAATCATAGGGTTTCTCACTTAGCTCACTAAACGACATACCTAACGATAGAATCGCATAGCCACTTCATCGTCAATATGCATTAGGATGGTATCGCACTTAGCCCGCCATCTAGCATTATCACTACACATTCACATGTCTACTTACTCAATTAAACATCCATTCACAATTCTACTACATTCATTCTACTTGAACCACATAGGTTCTCAATCAATCTCGAAACAAGCTACACACTAGCTATTATCAACAAATTGTAAGTATGAATGCATTGTTTATGCATAGACTTCTACCCCTGCACTCAAAAGTATTGAGACTTGCAATTTAGTCCACCACCTTGCTTTTGCCTCGATTTCGATCCGGCTTTGCCTTCTTGATCTATAATGAATAAATCAGCTTATTCAATACACACATTGACTAGATTGACCCTTATCTCATACTCTCTTTAGCAAAATTACTATTTTTCCCTAAACTTTCTCATATTTACACTAGCCCCAAAGGCTCGTGAAAGTGATTTTTATTCAACTTTCTAGTCTTTCATGCTTAGTCGAACCACCTATTCAACTAAAGATATCATCAATTCTCACTAAAACACACATGTATGACAACACTTAAGATTTTCACAATCAAGTCCCTACATGCATTTTCATGGAAAATCACTTAACAAAAGATGTTTCTACTACATCAAGCTTTCATAATCTTCCATAAAATATCAACATACATGCATGTCATACATGACCACATTTTTGAACATCCATTTAGCTCATCAAATAGCTAAAAATAGCTTACTCATGCTACTAGGACTTCAAAAATACAAAGAATATCAAAAACGAGGCTAGATGCACTTACTAGCAAGCTTGAAAATTTGAAGAACCCTAACAATGGCTCTTGGAATTTTCGATAGCCTTGGGGAAGAAGATGAATGAATTTTGTCATCTTTTCTCCTATTTTAATAACTTATCTCGTTAAATGACCAAAATGCCCTTTTGATATACTTTCTATTTTAACCCATTCATGCCCAATTTTGTCCAAAAATAGAATTTGGATAAATTGCTATTTAAGGACCTCTAATTAATAATCTAAAGCTATTTCACACAATTAGCTTCTAGAATCTCACATTTCACAACTTTTGCAATTTAGTCCTTTTGGACAATTCAACCACAATTTCACAAAATTGCTTCATGAAACTTTCACACTAGCATGCATACATAGCATAAACCTCAAAAACTCATTCATAAACCTCGAATTTGTGGTCTCGCACCACTATTCTAACTAGGCCCTAAATCAGGATGTTACATTCTTGACTTGTGTCGAGTAGTCACAGAGGAGAGGCTAAAGAAGCCTTTTTCCAAATGATGAATGAATGGTTCACGCAATTTGTTAGAACTAATCCGGCTGCTCAACAACCTCCATCCCCACCTAATCCTCAATCGATCCCTGTAGCCCTTCAAGTTGTGGAATTTCAACGACTAAATAAGCTTCCATTTGATAAATTTGTAAGTATGGGGCGTAGGAGTTCGTGAGCTACCATTGATGACGATCCCGAGAGAGTCAATTTTGGCTTGAAAACACTATTCGAGATGTGATGAGCTATCGTGTACTCCAAATGAGAGTTTAAAGTGTGCCATTTCATTATTGAGAGATACAACAGATCAATGGTGGAATACTTTGGTGTCTCAGAATACCGAGAGAGAGTCACTCGGGAATTCTTCCGCATCAATTCTAAGAAATATATAAGCCAACAGCTTTTTGATCAAAATCACAAAGAGTTTTTAGAATCAAACAGGCCGCATGACTCGTGACAGAGTATGAAAGAGAATTTGTACTGTTAAGTAAGTATGCTCGAGAGTATGTTTCTATCAAGAAATCATGTGTAAACGATTCGTTGACGGGTTGAATGAGGATATTAAACCTCTAGTTGGAATCCTAGAATTGAATAAATTTGTTGTTTTGTTGATAGAGCTTGCAAAGCCGAGGAGCATAGCAAAGAAAAGAGAAAAGTAGATTCAGAGGTCTGAGACTCGAGAAAAGACTCGATGAATAAGCCATATAAGTCTTCATCAAAGAAATCAGAGATTCAGATAGTCGATCCAATGCTTCAAAGGGGATATCGAATAAAGATCGCCAAAATCAATACATAAGTCCTAAAGCTCAAGTTACTTCAGCCTCGAGCATTGGCAAGGTGAGAAACAATAAACTCCGAAGTTTCAACAAAGGTGGAAGATGACATTTTGAGGAATATTTGGCGAAATATAATTGTAACACCCTAACCCGTATCCGCTGGTTTAATATGGTTAAGAGGTGTAAAGTCCAAAAGTTTGTGGGGTTTGTAATTTTTGCTTAAATTCATGTTGTACTTGATCGGCTAGCTATTTGAGTGTGTTTGGGGGGTCCTAAGGAGGCCTGGGTTTGAGTCCGAGCTCTGGAAAATTTTAGTTTTTTGCCATTTAGTGAAGATGGTCATATGTGTAGGGCTTATGTATATCTCAGTGCAGCGCCTAAGTGTCACAAGTGAGCTGGTGGCAATGTGGTCAGGCATCATTAGGAAGGCAAGGAAGGAGGGGTTCGAATCCCATGAATAGCAAAAGGGGAAAACCGAAATCTCTTTTTGTTTTTAAAGTGTTCTTTTAGTTCTTTTCGTGTTTTTTTTTGTGGTGACATCTCGGGTTTGTTTTGGTTTGCTTCTTCTCATCTTTTGACCCCGCTAAATCATTTCTTTCCCCAATCTTCTACTTTTTCTTCACTTTTTGACCATTGTTGAACTGATAAGCCCTCCTCTCTCCCACCTTCTTTTCTCCTTTTCCATCTTTATCTCGCGCTGTCGCCTCCTTTTCTCTCGCCTAATCTTTTTCTTCTTTCGGCTCTTCATGGCCAAGATCATAACTTTTCTTTCATCTCAATCTTCTCTTTACCTTGTGAAACTAGCCAACTTTAAGCCTTGATTCGCTTAGGTAGGCCTAATCTTCGAGGGCCGAATATTCTCTTCTCTCTTCGTCTCAATAGTTTTTGAGTCTCTCCTACTGCTGGTAAGTTGTGGCTATAACCGAATATAGGTTTGCTATTTCTTCTCTCATTCTCAATTTGGGTTCTTCTGGCCGAAAGGTCGCTTCTCTAGTTGCCGAGAGTAGCGCTCTAATATGCTCTTTTTCGCCGACAATGCTAGGGACTTGTTTTCGTTAACCCCTAATAGGGCCGATTACCTTTGTGTTGGGGGAATTGTGTCTCGTGGTAAGTAAGCTAGTTTAGCAATGTATTTCAATATTTTGGGTTATCGAAGGTTGAGACTAACTATGGTCAATTGTTATCCTAGGTGCCTGGAAAGTGTCTCAAGCCATAACTCATAATGTGTGTATAATCTCACACTCCTCGTGTTCTGCTAATGCTATGATCCGTGAAGCGCTTAAAAGCCTAATACCAAAAGCTAGAATATCAAAGATCCGAGATCACTCGAGCGCGCGAGTGCTCGTAGTGATAAACCGAGCCACTTAACGCTGGCGATAGACCTATGGGAGTGCCACGAACTTTCTCGTGAACTTAGGCCGTAATGGGCCCCGCTGGTCGAAAATCGAGCTTTGGCCCATATGCACCATTTCTATCAAAAGGGTATCCGTGTCGCCGAGGTGACAAAGAGGCCTTCGTAAAAATCGCTTTAGGGGTAAAATTACCAAAATACCCTCGATGGGTAAAGTTACCGAAATACCCTCGATGGGTAAAATTACCAAATACCTTTTGTAGGTAAATTATCAAATACCCCCGAGGGTGAAATTATTGTTTTACCCCTAAATGACAAATGACCGTTATACCCTTTAGAGGTATTTAAATGAAGTTTATGTGATATTTTATAATCAGATATGATTGTGATACACCGCATACATGACATATTGCATTGGGTTGGGTTTTTCGATTTGGAGGAAGTATTGTTATAGTGGCATTGCCACGTATTCTCGATTCTAGTGGCTCACCCACGATATACCACTGTTAGCGTGCTAGGCTGCACCATTGAGAGTTTGGCGGGTGGGTCGACATGGTCCCCACATGGAGAGATTGGTTGGTACGGGTGGAGAGTTTGGTGTTAAGGGTTGGGTTACATGTCCATTGCATTGTTATGATATAGGCTTAGGGCCCAGATTGTTACCGAATAGGGCTTAGGCCTAGATCGATACCGCATGGGCTCTGCCCCGATCGTGACCGTATTAAGGGATTACACACCGAGTTCTCGTGAACTCACCCTTTTCTTTAACTGCGGTAATTCCCAAATGATAGGATTTGGAGTCATGAGGACCAGAGGTGGCCACACGACCGACATGTTTTAAAGTCAACTTAGCTAACTTTATTTTTACTTTGTTTTAATTATTGGGTTAATAATTTTTGTAATAACGCCATTGGGATTTTAATTTTAACTTTTATTTTGTACTTTCTTTCAATTACAAATCGCTAGGCTATTAAACACGGGTTTTAAAATAATAACTCATCGCTTTCAAAATATCACGCTTCGCGAATCGCTTAAGTCGACTTCCGCTATAAACAAGGTTTTAAAAATAATAATATTTTTACAAGGGAATGACTTTGAACAAATCTTATTTTGTTAAGCAAACGAAAAATAGGATTTTTAAACGGTAGAAAGTTTTAAATTGAAGAAGGGTTTTCAATGAACGCGTATGTAACACCCCAAACTCTATTGAAGACACCACGCCCGACCGTATGTTACTGGAAAAACGCTTTGAGTGATCAGATTTTTTTCGCTTAGAAGCTGGGTGAAAACATAGTGAATTTGAGGAAAATTTGAGTAGGCTTGTTTGATTAGATTTTGAAAACTTATCCAAGTATATAGTTAAAGCGAGTTGGTTTCATTTAGCACTTCCAATAGTTTCTTAGTGCCATTTTAAAACATTTTAGACTTAGTAGAAAATCGAGTTTGATTTGGAAATCGCTTGAGTTTATTGTATAGCAAAACATAGCGAGATACCCGATGATATAGTTCAAAACACATTGCGATATAATTTTGAAAACGTTGTCTTTCCAAGTTTTAGTAAAATTTCATGCCAAGTTATTTGTTAAGCTGTGTTGAGAATCTAATTAAAACATACCCATCATAAAACATAATTTAAAGGCCTTTTACAAATCCAAATTAAATCTCAAATCAAAATAAGTAAGCTAAAGTACCCAAATGATAGAGTTTGAGTAAAACTTTATTAAGCATGGCATGAGCACCCCGAGTCCATCCCCGCCCATGTCCGCGCCACGAGTCACTCCTCGAAATGTCAAAGGAGAGGGTGAGTCGAATGACTCAAAGGCATAAATCCCGCCTCCCGATGAAACAACATGCTAACACACATCATACATAGCAACATGATTAATGCAACCCAATCCTAACCATCCGTATCTCCTTTTCTACCCTGTGTGTACTCAAACCACCGGTGGTGCTAAACCACCGTGACATATAGTCACAATGTGTTACTAAAACACTGGTGTCCTAAAGACACAAATGTGCTACCAAAGCACTCGTGACCGTGGTCACGATAATCGAATGATGGGGCCAACCCATCGTGGTGATACCCAATCACTAGCGCATTTATCCCATATCTCATGTGGGGCCAACCTACGGTGGTGTTAACCACAGTGGACAAGTTGCAATGAGGTGCCCAACCTCCGTGTCCCAAAGACACAAATGTGCTACCAAAGCACTCGTGACCGTAGTCACAATAATCGAATGATGGGGCCAACCCATCGCGGTGATACCCAATCACTAGCGCATTTCGATCCCATATCTCAAAGTGGGGCCAACCCACGGTGGTGTTAACCACAGCAGACAAGTCGCAATGAGGTGCCCAACCTCCGTGTCCCAAAGACACAAATGTGCTACCAAAGCACCGTGACCCAAAGTCACAAAGTGTGTTACCAAAACACTCGTGCTCGCCCCGCACAAAATATCACCGCTCCTCTACTCATATCACCCATCAACAAACCAACTCATGTAATCATGCATATCATACAAATTATGCATATCATGCTAATATGTTTGACTCATGCCCCATATCACATACATACATAGTCATGATACCATATAGATCATCAAAGAATCTAGTAACAAGATCGACTTACCCTTGATACGCATACATACCCCGCTTGGGTATCCAATAATCCATCATAATCACATGATTTTAATAGGCAAACAGTTTAATAACAATATCACTAAGTATGGGTGTGTTAGTTACACACCGCTAACACGAAAGCCTTAGCTCCAAAGAACCTGGCCTAAATCCCTCGACACTCGCCTCCTATAATCGCCAAACATAGGTTAGCCATCTATACCATTCTACGATATCGATAACACAAGAGGGTTAACACTTAAACCTCATTTCATGCGTGGATGGTTTGGTTTCCTACCAAACTCGAACCAACAATGGTTCCTTTACCAATCGGCCACCCTCTAACAAATGACAACGGTTAATCCTTTAATAACTTGACTTTAATGAAAACTAAAAGAATATACTAAAAGAACTCGCTCTACCACCACTTACCAACAAATTTTTAACAGAAAAGAGAAGGCTTCTCTTGATTGTATCCCAAAATCCAAATGTCCTATAATAAAATCGATTAAACACAAGAGATTAACACCCTTCACCCAATGCCGAAATCGCCCTTAATCAAACCCAAATCGATAGAAGACAAGGAGAGAGGAGGAATGGCCATTCGGCCAAGCACTTACCCAACACCAACCAATATTCGCCAACAACCACCAAGAGAGGGGATAGATTCATCAACACTTAGAAAAAAATAAGAAAAGAATTCGGCTTTACACAAAGGGAGAAATACAAGAGAAAGATGAAAAGAGAGGGGTTGATATTTGGCCAACAATAGAAATGGGAAAAAGAAGAAGAACAAGAAAGTACTTTCTGCCTAAAAGAAGAAGAAATGAAGAAAAGTTTTAGGGGATAACTTTCGGCTATCAAAGTGTTAATAGGAGAAAGAAAATGTGAGAACACTAGGGTAATGGTTTCTGCTCAACACAAATGAAAAGGAAGAAAGATGAAAGGGCATTCACTATCAACAATATTGAAAGAACACACAAAACCAATTTTTTTGCAAGCTTTAGGGAGGTTTGATCTTTTGGTTTCAGAAGAAAGATGGAGGAATTCTCTTGGAAAACAAATTCGCTAGCTAACAAAAGAGGATTTTGCTTGACACAAAGTGACCGAATATGCACTAAAATTCAAAAATGAATTTCGCACTCCCATATCCCCTTGCCAAAACCGCCACTCTCTCCACACACACCCCAACATTCGGCCACTACCCATATTTGCTCACAACCATCCATTCAAAACACTTTGAACAAGTCTCCTTCCTAAATTCACTCTCCACCCATCATTTGAAAGTGAAGACCAAGTCAAAGGTGGAATTTCACTAGCCTTCTACCTCTCCTCCATGCCGTCCCAAAAGAAACCAAAATGGGGACTCTGCAGCTCTAACACTAGACCTCCACCACAAGTAGATGACGCCACACCAAGCTTCCCATGTAGCGCATGCTTGCCACTTTGCCACTCACTTTTGTTCAACAAAACACCAAATAAAACCCCTTATACCCCAAACCCAACAAATTCCCGACTTAACACCCAAAAATCAAAATTTTCCCATTCACTCAGTGCATACTCCTAGACTTCAATCAAACCCCTAAAACACCGAAGTAGCAACACAAAGACACTAAACTCATGCAATTTCATGCAACAACAAAATAACCCCTAACCTGTGATATTACGCTTCTACCTCTTAAAAATAATTTCGACTCGAAATTACCCGATCAAAAGAGTTGCGGTATTGCCGCCTCATCATATCCTCGTTCCCACGTGGCTTCCTCCACGCCATGATTCCGCCATAAAGTACCTTAACCAAAGGCATTGCATTTCCTACGCAGAACCTTCACATCCCGATCAAGAATCGCATGTGTTCTTCCTCCATGGTCAAATCGGATTTACCTCGATCTCTTCCATCGCTACCACATGCGACGGATCTGAACGATAACGCCAAGCATCAAACGTGAAAAACATCGTGAATCGACTAAGCTCACTGCAACTCAAGCCGATACGCCACCGGTCCAACTCGCCTCGCACTTTATACGCCCAATAAACCTCCTGGACTTAGCTTGCCTTTCTTCCCGAATCTCAACACCTTTTCCAAGGTGAGACCTTCAGAAAACTCGATCCCCACAAATAACTCTATATCTCTTTCGCTTAAGATCGGTGATAAGACTTCACGGTCCAAGCTTCCTTCAATCTAGACCGAATCAACTTAACCTTGTCTTCGGTCTCAAAGAACCAACTCGGTCCCAACAACCGACGCTCACCTAACTCCGCCCAACACGTAGGTGAGCGACACTTCCTACCATACAACGCCTCATATGGAGCCATCTTGATGCTCGCTGGTAATCGTTGTTGTAGGCAAACTCAGCTAATGGTAGAAACTCCTCCCAACTACCTCTCAAATCCAAGATACAACCTCTCAAAGATATCCTCTAAGACTGAATGACCCTTTCTCGATTGACCGCCGATCATGGGTGAAAAGCCGCCTTACGAAATCCAAACGAGTGCCCGTGAGCTTGATGCGTTGCTTTCCGTAACCTTGACGAATCGATCCCTATCCGAGATTATCAAACCGCACACCATGCAACCTTACTATCTCGACACATACAAACCATTCGAAGCTTCAAGTGAGTAGTCAACCCTCACCGGAATAAAGTGAGCCGATTTAGTCAACGATCCACCACTACCCAAATCAATCCTTCTTGCTTGGCGTAAGCGGTAACCCACCGACGAAATCCATGGTTATCCTTTCCCACTTCCATCGAGGAATCTTCACAGTCAAGCAAACCCGACGGCAACTCGATGTTCACCCTTGACCTACCGACAAGTCGACACTTCCCAACAAACTCTCACCTCTTTCTTCAAGCCAGCCACCAAAATCGCTTTCTAGATCCCTATACATCTTACTACCTCCAGATGCATAGCATAAGGATCGCTATGTGGCCTCAAGAATCTTCTCGCCTCACTCAACATCTTTAGGCATACAAGCCTTACCTCGAAAACACGTAACCTCGCTACTAGACAAAGTCAGAATCCTCCAAACCACCATCCTCGCACTTGTAACCTCCGCGCACTCGTAACCTCATCCAATAATCAAGCTTTCTCGATCCGCTCAACCCAAGTAGGCTTAACTCGCAACTCGCCGAGTAATACTCCCATCGCCATACAAGCTCAAGCGGGCAAACAATGCTCTTAAGTCCGAAACAACCTTGCGGCTCAACGCGTCAACCACCACGTTAGCCTTGCCCGGATGATACTCAATCGAACAAATGTAATCTTTCAAAGAACTCAACCCATCTCATACGCTTCAAATTCAAATCCTTCCGAGTCGTAAGATACTTTAGACTCTTATGATCCGTGGTAGACTATCTATCTCTCCCCGTATAAGTAGTGCCTCCAAATCTTTAAAGCGAAGACCACACCGCTAGCTCCAAGTCATGCGCCGGATAGCTGACCTCATGTGGCCTCACCGGTAGAGAAGCGTAAGCCACAACCTTACCTTCTTGCATCAAGACACAACCTAAGCCCGTATGTGATGCATCGCAATAGATCAGGAATTCCTTACCACCTCAAAGTTGAATTAGAACCGGAGCCTCCGGTCAAAATCTTCTTTAACTTATCGAAGCTTTCTCATTGCTTTCTCACCCATACAAATGGAACTTCTTTCCTCAAAGAATTTGGTCATCATCGCACATATCAACGAGAAACCTCAACAAACCTTCTGTAGTATCCGGCCAAACCTAAAACTCCGAATCTCACCCGCTGACCTAGGCGGCTTCCAATCTAAAATCGCCTCAATCTTACGAGGATCTACTCAATCCTCACCGACACTACATGACCCAAGAAAGTCACTTCTCTAAGCCGTAACTCGCACTTCATCGAACTTAGCATAGAGCCGCTTCTTCCTCAAAATCAAGCAACACCACTCGCAAATGCTTATCATGCTCTTCCTCCGCCCTGAGTACACCAAGATGTCGCCTATGAAAACCACGACGAATCGATCTAGATATCTACAAAACACCCTATTCATCATATCCATAAACGCCGCGGCAAAGTTAGTCAACCCGAACGGCATTACCAGAATTCGTGAGTGCCCATACCGAGTCCGGAACGCTATTTTATGGATATCGCCTCCTTAACTTTTATCGGTGATACCTGCACTTCAAGTCGATCTTTGAAAATACCGCAGCACTTTCACCGATCAAACAAGTCATCTATCCGTGGCAACGATACTTGTTTTTAATCGCCACTTTATTCAATCGGGCGTAGTCTATACACATCCGCATCGTGCCATCTTTCTTCTTAACAAAAGTACCGCACAAGCACTTACTGGCGTGTAAACACTAGGCCTAATAAAACCTCGATCCAATAACTCCCGGATCTCGAGCCTTAAGCTCCACCAATTCCTTTGGCGCCATCCTATACGGAGCAATAGACACCGCGCAGCCTCCGGTAATGATCAATCCCGAACTCCACCTCGCGATCCGGGCGGCAAACCCGGAAGCTCCTCAGAAAACATCAAGAAACTCCTTAACTGGTGCGAACCTTCTCCACAAAGCACTCCTTAGCCTCCAACGCATACACATGAACTACATACGCTTCACACCTTTCTCGACCATCTTCTCTCGCTCTCAGAGCAGATACCACATTTGATAAGTAATCCCTCCTATTACCTATCATAGCCACCTCATCACCTCAACCGTCTTAAGAACCATGCGCTTGGTCGCGCAATCCAACCTCGCCGGTACTTGACCAACCAATCCATCCCAAGAATCATATCGAACTCCCCAAACGGCACTCCATCGTATCAAGAATGAACACTACCCCTGAGTTCTAGGGGTACCTCTCTAAATGCTTTATCTACTACTACAGAGTGACCTAGAGGGCTAATCACGCTATCCGCCTAGAAGATATCTCGTAGTATAAGTCCATGGTCTCTACTATACTACTAGCCACGTAAGAATGCGCCGAACCCACATCAATCAAAGCAGTAAAAGGAGAACCAAAGATCAAGAACGCACTCTGCTATGACGCCCGGCAAGCGCCGCTCCTCCCGGCGCCGCAAAGATACACTAATCCAGCCGCGCCTAGCATCGTAACTACCCGCACTCTCTGCCTGCTCCACGACTCCGACCGTGACCATTACCGCCTCGCCATTACCACGCCCTCTACGGTGGCGGTCCATTACCTCTGAATCGACATTACGCTCGACTCTCGGGATCAATCTCGCCAACCTACGCGACAATCCTCACGCGATGCTCCAGAGAACCACACTGGCAACCTTTTCCTCCACCCCAAAGAACCACCCCAATGAGATTTTCCGCGATCGATCACATCACGGCGGTCCTCGCCTAGCAAAGAATAAACCTAGCAGTCGGTTCGCCCACTCGGCCTAGCCCTCTTTCATGATTACCCGATGATCCAAAAGACCCAAAGCTCCTCTTATGCCTATTTCTATCCATGCCCCGCTCACCGACTCCTTAACACCCTCGCCACCTTAGCCTTCTCAACTAAGACAAAGAAACTCAAGCGCTCGCCGAGGAGCAATCAGCACTCCTCAAGTCGTCTCTCGCACCATCCTTGAAACGAACACACCTCTCATGCTCAAGTGGCCACAATGCCCCGGCATACCTACTCACCTTCAGAACTCACTGCACTCAAGAACCGATTTACTCCTGAACAAGCCTCGTAAATGCCTTCCGCCGAGTCGACATAACTAGCTCCGATGTATTTCCTTTGATATGCACCTGAAATAATCCCATGTTAGATCCTCTCGCCGCCACACTGCCTCGAACCGTGAGCCACCACCGATATGACTCATCCCGAGAAGCGATACACGATGCCCTTCAGCCTTCTCTTCACCGCAAGTCCAGATCATCCATGATCCGCCTCGGGCTGCTCTCCGGCCAATATTCAAAGAAAGGCCGAGCAACACCGTAAACACTCTCGGAAGAATTCGCCCCATTTGCCCGAAGTCGCCAGAACAGATTTCCTAACTCCCGCACCACCACCTACACCACCTACTCTTTCCAACACTCGCACCATCGCCTCGTGACACCGCTGGGCGCCCCTGGCCCGATCTTGGAACTCACCACCTCCACCGGTGGCGGAACCCCAGATCTCATTTTCTTCAACCCCGACTAACCTACGGGCTCGTAAACCGTCATCCTACCACGACTCTCGCCCACGACCACGCCCACCTCTAGCGCCATGACTAAACTTCCTACGATTCGATTAAGAATTTTTATGCATCGCATTTATTCCACTTGTTTAAAAGCAAGTCTTATGAATATTTAAGGAGATTTGTTCTCGCGAGTTCACGTAATCCTATCGGTTTAATCTCTAAGGTAATATACTATTGCTATTCATCAAATCATATCACCTCCAATCAATTCACAAGCAATAGTACGGGGTACTTACCCAAGCGAATCAAAGCCTGAGACTGCGTGCCATGCCTTTCAAACCATACTTTAAGAATAAAGACTAACAAAACAACCTTTTGAAAACATTTTGAGCCTCAGTGCCCACAAATGAGCCTTTGAACTTAGCTCGATACCACAATTGTAACACCCTAAACTCTGACAAGACACCACACCCGAACTGGTATGTTACGGGGAAAACGCCTTTGAGTGATCGATTTTTTCGCTTAGAAGCGGTGTGAAAACATAGTGAATTTGAGGAAAATTTGAGTAGGCTTGTTTGATTAGATTTTGAAAACTTATCCAAGTATATAGTTAAAGCGAGTTGGTTTCATTTAGCACTTCCAATAGTTTCTTAGTGCCATTTTGAAACATTTTAGACTTAGTAGAAAATCGAGTTTGATTTGGAAATCGCTTGAGTTTATTGTATAGCAAAACATAGCGAGATACCCGATGGTATAGTTCAAAACACATTATGATATAATTTTGAAAACGTTGTCTTTCCAAGTTTTAGTAAAATTTCATGCCAAGTTATTTGTTACAAAGTTGAGAATCTAATTAAAACATACCCATCATAAAACATAATTTAAAGGCCTTTTACAAATCCAAATTAAATCTCAAATCAAAATAAGTAAGCTAAAGTACCCAAATGATAGAGTTTGAGTAAAACTTTATTAAGCATGGCATGAGCACCCCGAGTCCATCCCGGCTCCATGTCCGCGCTCTACGAGTCACCCGAAATGTCAAAGGAGAGGGTGAGTCGAATGACTCAAAGGCATAAATCCCGCTCCCGATGAAACAACATGCTAACACACATCATACATAGCAACATGATTAATGCAACCCAATCCTAACCATCCGTATCTCCTTTTCTACCCCGTGGTACCAAACCACCGGTGGTGCCAAACCACCGTGACATATAGTCACAATGTGTTACTAAAACACCGGTGTCCCAAAGACACAAATGTGCTACCAAAGCACCGTGACCGTGGTCACGATAATCGAATGATGGGGCCAACCCATCGTGGTGATACCCAATCACTAGCGACGATCCCATATCTCATGTGGGGCCAACCCACGGTGGTGTTAACCACGTGGACAAGTCGCAATGAGGTGCTCCAACCTCTCGTGTCCCAAAGACACAAATGTGCTACCAAAGCACCGGTGACCGTAGTCACAATAATCGAATGATGGGGCCAACCCATTGTGTGATACCCAATCACTAGCGCATCGATCCCATATCTCAAAGTGGGGCCAACCCACGGTGGTGTTAACCACGAGGGACAAGTCGCAATGAGGTGCCCAACCTCCGGTGTCCCAAAGACACAAATGTGCTACCAAAGCACCGTGACCCAAAGTCACAAAGTGTGTTACTAAAACACTGGTGCTCGCCAAGACAAAATATCACCGCTCCCTCTACTCATATCACCCATCAACAAACCAACTCATGTAATCATGCATATCATACAAATTATGCATATCATGCTAATATGTTTGACTCATGCCCCATATCACATACATACATAGTCATGATACCATATAGATCATCAAGAATCTAGTAACAATGATCGACTTACCTGGATACGCACACATACCCCGCTTGGGTATCCAATAATCCATCATAATCACATGATTTTAATAGGCAAACAGGTTTAATAACAATATCACTAAGTATGGGTGTGTTAGTTACACACCGCTAACACGAAAGCCTTAGCTCCAAAGAACCTGGTCTAAATCCCTCGATTACTCTGCTCCTATAATCGGCCAAACATAGGTTAGCCATCTATACCATTCATGATATCGAGATAACACAAGAGGGTTAACACTTAAACCTCTTACCTTGCGAGATGGTTTGGTTTCCTACCAAACTCGAACCAACAATGGTTCCCTTTACCAATCGGCCACCCTCTAACAAATGACAACGGTTAATCCTTTAATAACTTGACTTTAATGAAAACTAAAAGAATATACTAAAAGAACTCGTTCTTACCACCACTTACCAACAAATTTAACAGAAAGAGAAGGCTTCTCTTGATTGTATCCAAAAATCCAAATGTCCTATAATAAAATCGATTAAACACAAGAGATTAACACCCTTCACCCAATGCCGAAATCGGCCCTTAATCAAACCCAAATCGATAGAAGACAAGGGAGAGGAGGAATGGCCATTCGGCCAAGCACTTACCCAACACCAACCAATATTCGGCCAACAACCACCAAGAGAGGGGATAGATTCTGGTCAACACTTAGAAAAAATAAGAAAAGAATTCGGCTTTACACAAAGGGAGAAATACAAGAGAAAGATGAAAAGAGAGGGGTTGATATTTGGCCAACAATAGAAATGGGAAAAAGAAGAAGAACAAGAAAGTACTTTCGGTTCTTAAAAGAAGAAGAAATGAAGAAAAAGTTTTAGGGGATAACTTTCGGCTATCAAAGTGTTAATAGGAGAAAGAAAATGTGAGAACACTAGGGTAATGGTTTCGGCTCAACACAAATGAAAAGGAAGAAAGATGAAAGGGCATTCAGCTATCAACAATATTGAAAGAACACACAAAACCAATTTTTTTTGTAAGCTTTAGGGAGGTTTGATCTTTTGGTTTCAGGAAGAAAGATGGAGGAATTCTCTTGGAAAACAAATTCGGCTAGCTAACAAAAGAGAGGATTTTTGCTTGACACAAAGTGACCGAATATGCACTAAAATTCAAAAATGAATTTCTGCACTCCCATATTCCCTTGCCAAACCGGCCACTCTCTCCACACACACCCCAACATTCGCCACTACCCATATTTGCTCACAACCATCCATTCAAAACACTTTGAACAAGTCTCCTTCCTAAATTCACTCTCCACCCATCATTTGAAAGTGAAGACCAAGTCAAAGGTGGAATTTCACTAGCCTTCTACCTCTCCTCCATGCCGTCCCAAAAAGAAACCAAAATGGGACTCTGCAGCTAACACTAGACCTCCACCACAAGTAGATGACGCCACACCAAGCTTCCCCATGTAGCGCATGCTTGCCACTTCTGCCACTCACTTTTTGTTCAACAAAACACCAAATAAAACCCTTATACCCTGGCTCAAACAGCTCCCGACTTAACACCCAAAAATCAAAATTTTCCCATTCACTCAGTGCATACTCCTAGACTTCAATCAAACCCCTAAAACACCAAGTAGCAACACAAAGACACTAAACTCATGCAATTTCATGCAACAACAAAATAACCCCTAACCTGTGATATTACAAACAGTAGTTTTCAAATGACATTTTGATGTGACATGCTAGATCCGCCCAAACGTCTAGGACGGGTTTGGGGTGTTACAACAAAGTTACTTGGACGAACGAAGACTTTTACGACATTTCATAATATAACTCAACCAATGCGATCAAAGTGTCCCTTAAATAGGTCAACGAGACCTTGAGCATGCTTTAGAATAGGCCGGGACTAAACCGAACACATACGTAAATTCTCGTAAATTTAAAATTTTTCTAAGTTACAAAGTGGTCACACACCCGCGTGTGGGCGTGCCGTAGTGCCCCACGGCCTCGCATAAGCCCATGTGTCTAAGCCGTGTCAAAACAGGGCATACATACCGACTTGTCCACACGGCATGGACACGCCGTGTGCCGCGCACCCATGGTCGATCCTCGACTTCACCACACGGCCAATCACACGCCTGCGTGTCCCGCCCGTGGTCGATCCTCGACTTGTTTTGAATTTCAACCACGAGGACACGGCCGAGCCATACGCCCGTGTGCTCAACCGTATGGGCAATTATAGGCCATTTTCAAGGCCAAATTGCCACCCACACAAGGGTCATCCCTACAAGCTCAAATAATCCATATCCCATACACAATTAGCAACCAAAATCATTTCAAATGTTCAACCTATCATTCCATTTAATCACATTTCTAAATATGCCAACTTGTATGCCAAATAGCATATTTAAATCACATGTAAAACCAAGCATAATTCATCCACAATTTCACCAATTCACTAAGGCATCAATTCATCAATAAGCTTACCATTCATAAGACCATTTCATTCTCATCAAGCCATACCAAAACATGCATCATATACCATAATCACTTATGCATATTACCAACATTTATCTAGCCACATCACATGGCTAATTACACATCTCAAACATGTTCCAAACATCTAGCCTATACATGCCATACTTAATATATACATTTCCATAAGGTACCAAAATGAGTTTGGGTATTGTGATGATGATCCTTGACGGTCCCGAGCCTTAAGCAGCTTTGACGATCTGTAAACAGAGTAAACACACACACAAAGTAAGCTTTCCAAAAGCTTAGTAAGCCATATACAAATAAACTTAACATATAATCATTCATAAACATATTTATTTAATATCATTATCACATTCTAATTTCAAGCACATAATAGTCTCTTTGGCTCACTTGGTTTACCATTGCTTACCAATTCATCATATCTCATATATCTAGTTTGCTCATATCTCAAACATACATATATCTCAAATGTACCTTTGCATCAATGCACATACTTACTAACCTTTCATGCTTATACAAAGCATATATATATATCAACGTGCACTAAAATGGATATACAACTCACATAGTCATTCATTTCTGACTTGCCCGTTGAACCATTCGAATCTAATAGGATACTCGGAATGCTCGTAATAGTCGTTACAACGCCAATGTCCTAGACGTGGTCTTACATGTAATCGATATCGATGCCACTGTCCCAGACAAGGTCTTACATGAATCAATACGATTCTAATGTCCCGGACAGGGTCTTACACGTAAATCTCAAATCGATGCCAATGTCCTGCACGTGGTCTTACATAAAATATCGAATCAATGCCAACGCCCTGCGTGGTCTTACATGATATCAAATATCGGACACCGATGTCATGACATATGCTATCCTATATATTCCTAGGTTCATACGGGACTTCTCAAACTTTAACAACCTGTCGATATATGCGTAAGCTCAGATTTCCCATACCTTCCATCTCAATGGATATTCATAGCAATTCGAGTCTCATATATACACAAATAATTCAATTCAAATACATTTATTTGTATATCGACTTACCTCGGATTCAGATATTTGATCGGATTCGGTTATTCGACAACTTTTGACTTTCCACAATCTAAGTCCGTTTTCTTCGGTTCTTGATCTATGCATATTCAAATTTAACCCATTTATTCAATAACTCATTCAATTCAATCCAAGAACACATATTTAGGGTAATTTACAAATTAGCCCTCACATTTTCACATTTTAACTTTTTTATCCCTATTTCACAAAATCACAAAATACACCAAATTTGCTTATACCCATGCTTGGCCGAATATTCACTATGATCATATCAATCCATACATTTCATTTATTTCAAAATTTAGTCCAGGGCTAGGGCGTATGCGCGTCTTGAGGTCGCTCAGCCAAGCAATGTGCGATTGAGGCTTATGCACTTAAGGGATTTTGTGCTTTGGGGTTTTGAGTGATGAATGAATGGGGAGAAGTAAGGGTGAAATTTATAGTGAGAGTAATAGGAATTAGAGTAGAACTCTTAGAGTAATTTAATAATTAAAATATTCTAATTCTAATCCTACTCAGTTAATAACAATTAATAATTAAATATATGCATATGAAATTATCAATTGCTATTAAATTATTAAGTTAAACATAAAATTAACTAAAATCAATCCTAATTCTAAGCTAAGTTGATAAAAGTTAATATATAAATTATAATGGATATAATTATATATTAAAGTTTATCATATTATTATTATCATATAAAAATATATATATTAAGTAAAAATATTTATTTTAGATGCTTTTGAAAATATTTACAAAAAGAGGCACCTAGTTTTTATTATTTATTTAAAATAGCAACCAAAATTTAAAAATAATTCAATTAAGTCTTTAGACTTAATGAAAATTTGAAATTGAGTTGCAAATTAAAACTTGGATCAAAATTGACCCTTTTATTTGAAAAACCAAAATTTATTTTGTCATTTAGGGACTAATTTCTCGTAAAAATTAAGTAAAAATTAATTCCCAAGAAAGATTGGAGGGGTCACAAGCGGTCCCGCTTAAGTTCCAATCTCCTAGATAGATTTTATTTAAACATAATACCCCCCAAAAAATATACCCTAAATAATTTATTAAAAACAAGAAAATTTAAATATCCGATAAATCAACAAGATTTGATCCCGCTCGTGTTTTTCTCCGTAGTAATGTTTCAAACGGCGAGCGTTGACTTGAAAATTACCTCCCTTACCTTGGAGTTCAACAACTCCATATGGATAGACGCGATGAATCGTAAATGGACCAGACCAACGTGATTTTAACTTACCTGGGAAGAACTTCAATCTTGAATTAAATAACAAGACTTGTGACTGCTTCAAATCTCTAACTCGAATGTGCTTGTAATGCCATTTCTTGAGTCTTTCTTTGATTAATTTGGCATTTTCGTATGAGAACATTCGAAATTCTTCTAGCTCATTGAGTTAGAGCATCCGCTTCTCTCTAGCAAGCTTAAGATCCAAGTTGAGTCGTCACAGAGCCCTGGTAAGCTTTGTGCTCTAACTTCAGAGGTAGATGACAGGCTTTCCCAAAGACTAACCCAGTAGGGTGACATTCCTAAAGGTGTCTTGTATGTTTGCTCTCAGAAGCCCATAAAGCATCATCTAGTCTCTTGGACCAATCTCTTCGGTTCGGGCAAACTACCTTCTCAAGTATGCCTTTGATCTCCTTATTTGCCGCTCAATTTGCCCATTTTTCTCGCGGATGGTAAGTCAAGCAAGCAACCTTGTGTTTCACTCCGTGCTTGTCTAATAACCATTTTAACCATTGTTCACAAAGTGGGTTCCTTCATCGATAATAGCTCTTGGGGTTCCAAACCTTGTGAACACGTGCTTCCTACAAGAACTTCATCACAACCTTAGCATCGCTCGTCGGATAAGCTTCAGCGTTGACCCACTTGGACACATAATCCATCAAGCCAATATGTACTTGTGACCAAAAGACGGAGGAAAGGACCAAGAAAGTCAATACCCCAAACATCGAACAATTCTACCTCAATGATATTTGTTCGAGGCATCTCATTTCTGATTGGTGACATTTCCAACCCTCCTCGACATCGATCACAACTCTTTACGTAAGCGTATGCATCCTTGAATAGTGTTGGCAAAAAGAATCCGGCTTGAAATACTTTGGCATTGTACGTGTACCTCCGAAGTGTCCCCACTCGAAGCTTAGTGATAGTGGTATAGAATCTTTGATATTTCATCTTCTGCCACACATCTCCTGATCATCTGATCTGCACACTTTTTAAACAAATATGGCTCTTCTCAGAAATAGTACTTCCCATCGTGAAGAAACTTTTTCCTTTGTTGATACGCTTTATCAATCGGATCAAACCACAAGCTAAATAGTTAGCAATATCAAGAAACCAAGGAATATTATAGAAATGATTTACCTTCAGTATGTGTTCATCTGGAAATGTCTCCTGGATCGGTACAAGTGGAGAATTTCCCTCTTGTGGCTCTAATCTAGACAAGTGATCTGCTACTCGGTTCTCTACTCCCTTTCAATCTTGAATTTCTAGATCAAACTCTTGAAGTAGTAGTACCCACCGGATCAATCTTGGCTTAGCGTCTTTCTTGGCCAATAAATATTTAATTACCGAGTGGGTCCGTATAGATAATCACTTTGGTACCTATAAGATAAGATCGAAACTTGTCGAAAGCAAACACAATAGAAAGTAACTCTTTTTCTGTTACCGTATAATTCAGTTGAGCTCCGGTTAGAGTTCGACTTGCATAGTAGATGGGATGAAAAACTTTGTTCCTTCATTGGCCCAAGATGACTCCACTGCGAAGTCACTTGCGCTACATGTAACATCCCAAAATTGAGCCTAGAGAATTGAGCCCCAATGGGCCGGGTTTGGGATGTTACAGTTTGGTATCGAGCCCTGCCTCAAAACTCGGCTTTGAGGGTTTTGGGCCCAAAAACATTTTTAAATGGGTTTTCAAAGATATGGGTTTCGTGAAATATTTTTCGTGTTATTCTCGGCATGGCACTGTACCTCGGCCGAGTCCACCTGTAAGTACTTGGACTTTTGAAGTGATTTGTTTGTATGAATTGTTATGGGCTCGTAGATTAGAATATTAGGGCTATTGGACCCTAGGAATAGTCTACTCAAACATATGCATAAAACTTAAGGTTACTAAAACAAACCTCGTGATTAGGTCGCGAAAGTTAGGTGTGGCAACCATTGTGCGCATGTCTAGGAGTGGATCCTAAGAGCTAGGTACTTAAGCGATCCTCGTGACTCACCTCCTCTTCGCAGAATCCTACCAGTGCGTAGCTACTGGTTCACCTTAACCAAGAGGACTTGTTCATAGGCTAAACCAGCTTATTAAAACCCTAAAAGGGATTAGCCTTGCTGCTTTAAAATTTTCTGCTTTAAAATTTTTCAAACTTACCCATTTGGTTTGTGAAACTCTAAATCGATTTTGGAAGATGTTTTCTCGATTTACAATTATCAAATACCCCTATAGGGGAAATGTCAAAATTACCCACAGGGTTGGGAATGCTCAAGAAGGTGACATGGATGAATGAATGTGTCTTTAGTGAAGTATGTGAATGTTTGAATTAGAACAGAGAACTTGAGATGAAACTTTGATTGCTCGAAAGAACGACTTTCGAAACTTGCTCATAAAATTTGCTCGTGGATTAAACAAAGGAACAAAATTTCTAATGCATAAAACTTTTAATCGTGATTAAATCGCGACGCTAGATATGAGTTCTAGGGGACGTGTTGTCGCGGGCATGGTCGAGGTGGAATGACAGCTTTATTAAGATCAGAGTGCGCAGCAAGAGCGTAGTGTGGTAGGTTAGGATGTGCGACTGTTAGTTAGATGGAAATTTCGAGGACGAAATTTCTTTAAGGAGGGTAGATTTGTAACATCCCAAAATTGAGCCTAGGAGAATTGAGCCCCAATGGGCCGGGTTTGGGGATGTTACATCACACATCAATACGAATGGAAAATCCCAGTCTGGTGTGACGATTATGGGTGCCGTGACTAATCGACTCTTCAAATCGTTAAAGGCTTTTAAGCATTCCTCATCAAACTTGAATATTGAGTCCTTCTCCAATAGTTTGCATAAGGTTTTAGCAACTTTGGAGAAGTCCTTGATAAATCTTCGATAAAAACCGGCATGGCCCAAAAAGCTCCTAACACCTTTTACAGATGTTGGAGGTGGGAGTTTCTCAGTAACGTCTACCTTTGCTTTGTCTACCTCGACCCCATGTCTCATTATCCGATGGCCTAGAACAAGTCGTTCTCGTACCATAAAATGACACTTTTCCCAGCTTGAGTACGAGATTCGTTTCTTCGCACGCCTTAGTACCTTAGCTAGATTGGCTAAGCAATCATCGTAAGTATCTCCGAATACTGAAAAATCGCTCATAAAAACTTCCAAATACTTCTCAACCATGTCGGTAAAAATAGACATCATCCATCTTTGAAATGTAGCGGTGCATTACATAAACCAAATGGCATGCGTCTAAATGCAAACATACCGCACGGGCGGTGAATGTCATTTTGTGTTGATCTTTTGGTGCTATCTGTAATCTGATTATACCTTAAGTATCCATCGAAAACAGTAGTAATCTCGCCCCTATGAGTCTATCCATCATCTCGTCCAAGAACAAAGAAAGGAAAGTGATCTTTCCTAGTCGCTTTGTTTAGCTTCCGTAATCGATGCGCATTCTCCATCCCAGAATCGTTTCTAGTCGGTATCAACTCGTTGTTCTTGTTCTCTACGATCGTGATACCTCCTTTTTGGCACGCACCGAACGGACTTACCCATGAATCGTGCGAGATGGGATAGATGATACCCGCGATCTAACCACTTGATGATCTCTTTTTTTACTATGTCCTTCATGATGGGGTTCAGTCTCCGCTGTCCATCGATCGTCCCTTTTTTGCCATATTCATGGATAATCTTGTGCATGCATACAGACGGACTAATACCGTGAATATCGGCTATGGTCCATCTGATGGCCTTCTTGAATTGTTTCAAAACCAAGATAAGTTTCTCTTCTTGCTTAGTGGTCAATTCTGCAATAAAACAATCACAGCAGAGTAGAAGCGTTACCTAAATAAACGTATTTTAAATGAGAAGGTAATAACTTGAGTTCTAATTTAGGTGGCTCCTCGATCGACGCTTTTGGTTGGGAATTGTCCCTCTTTTCTAACTCCAAAGATTCCAAACGGGATTGCGGATGAAATCCCATTTGATTAGCTTCTAGCAAAGCTAAGTATTCATCCTCCTCTTCATCATTTGGGGATCCGATGTCAAAATTCTTTCCGGTGGGTCCTCAACACGCTTGAGTTCCTTCTCCACTATTAAATCCTCTAAATTGACACTGCAGAACAATCATCAATTGTGTTAGGAAATCGCATAGAGTTAAAGATTTAAATGTTACCCGATCATCCTCGAACACGCATAGTAAGCTCGCCCTACTGCACATCAATAAGGGTCCTTCCAGTTGCTAGGAACGGCCTTCCTAGGATGATTGGTACTTCTTTGTCTGCTTTAAAATCTAGAATTACAAAGTCAAGAGGAAAGATAAACTTATCTACACATACCAATACGTCCCGATTTTTCCTTCGGGATGTGCTAAGGATCGACTCCGCTAGTTGAAGCGTGAATCGTAGTTGGTCTAGCTTCTCCTATCCCCAACTTCCTAAATATTGACATAGGCATTAAGTTGATACTTGCACCTAAGTCACATAATGTGATAAACTGAAATAGTAACATATTTTAATCCCACATTTAGCATACTTTTGGATGATTTATCCCTTGATTTATGTAAAAGGTGCTCTTAATCCTTTCTTTTCATGTCTTATACTCGTGAAAGAACCCAAGAATAAAAAGAACGAGAAACGGGTTCAAAACAGACCAAATTGGGCCAACGAAGAAATTGACACGGCTACCGACTAAAAGCCCACACGGCCGTGCCTCTTCAAATATACTAGAACACGGCCTGATGTCAATCTACACGGCCGCGTGCTCATTAACGAGTCCAACATGGCTCGCCATGATTCACACGGCGTGTGCCATGGCCGCATCCGTGTGGAGGAGAGTAATTTCACTCGGAAAAGGATACTTAGGGGAAAAGAAACCTATTTCAAAAGCCTATATAAAGACCCTAGGTATAACCTAAAAAGAGGGCGGTTAGCTAGGCTAAGGAGCCGACTCAAAAGGTCGATTTGTGGGAAACTCTCAAGGGATAGCCACTTGATCCATCTCCGTGGCCTTTAATTGTACTCAAGACGGAGGATCTCTCCTTCAATTCCTTCAGGAGTTTTAGGGATTTCTTATGTTTTGTTTTACCTTTTCTTCCTCGAGATGTTTTTCTTTATTATTATGAACTAAACCTTTCGAGATACACTGGGGATGAAACCTAGATGAATCTTGTTATTGTTTTCTGAACTATATGATAAATACTTGATTTGTTCTTGATTATGTGTGCTTAATTCTTGTGTTGATATTTCGCGGATATTAATTCAAGTTGAATGTGCTTAGGTGGCCTGCTTAAGAGTAGATCTAGCATAATTAAGCAGAGTTGATCGCGCGCCTAGAGATAGGGTGACGAGATTTTGCCAGATTAGGGTGAAACCTAAAATGGGAGTCCATAGATCGATTTACTACTATTCTAGGGGTTTTAATTAGAAAGATATTTCAATTAATCAACCTAGGGTTAGATGTTATTCGCCTCGAGAGAGGGTTTAATATAAATTTGGGAGTCCTACGGATCAAGTCAAGTGAATAAATCGTCTGGTTCAGTGTTAGATAACAAGTGAAGTCTAGGTGGATTCTTCCTAAGGGTATTGTCTTAATCAACTGAGTTTTTCCCAAGTATTTCCCCAATTCATTCTTTTTGTCTTTGCGTCTTTAGCTTAGTAATTAGTTAATTTAGATTAATAAACAACTTCACTTATTTTAGGCTAAATAATAGAACGAAAGTTAGTATTAGTACTTTTAGTTCCTTTGGGTTTGACAATCCGGTATTGCCTAAGCTATACTACTGTTCGATAGGTGCACTTGCCTCAATCGTTGTTATAGTTAATTCCAGGATCGATCATTATAAATTTAAAACTCTGAAATACAACGATCAAGTTTTTGACGCCGTTGCCGGGGAACTAAAATATTAAGAAAGCTCTATTTTTATTACTTTAGCCATTCTTTTTTATTTTCTGCAATTTACTTTTATTTTTAAGTTTAAATTTTAACTTTGCTAAATTTTCTTTCTTTCTTTTCCTAGCAGTACCTCTAGTTTATGACTAGAAGGAACCCGAGAGGACCACTAGTATACGATGGTGATATTGAAGCTATCGTCAGAGAAATCACAGTAAAAATTAGGCGAGCCCTAAATTACACAAAAGAAGAGTGAGAAGACGTATCCAATCCTACTGAAGGGATGGACGAAAAATAATCCACCACCACAAGATCCAGCGTAAAATAATGCTCCACGCACTATGTATGATTATGCTAAACCTTATTTAACAGAGCAGAATCTAGTATTGTTAGGCCCGCTATAGCCGCTAATAATTTTGAATTAAAACCTAAAACTATACAAATGGTTCAACAATTTGTTCAATTTGATGGTTTACAGGATTTAAGATCCAAATACTCATATAGCTAACTTTTTTAGAGCTCTATGATACCTTCAAAATAAATGGCGTTTCGATGATGTCATAAGGCTTCAGCTTATTTCCCTTTTCATTAAGGAATAAAGCCAAATGTTGGTTAAACTTCAAGTATCACGAGGGTCGATCACTACATGGGATCAAATGACCAAAATTTTTTTATTAAAATATTTCCCACCGCCAAAACGCCAAATTACTTTAATGATATCCCTTCTTTGTGCAGATGGATTTAGAGACATTATACGACGATGGGAGAGATATAAGGTTCTCTTGAGAAGGTGTCCGCACCATGGTTTACCCTTGTGGCTCCAAGTCCAAACTTTCTATAACGATGTAAACCCTCAACGGGCAACTAATTGATTCACCACGGTGGAGCCTCGAACAATAGAACTCTGCAAACTTACGAGTTTATTGAAGAGATGTCACCGAATAAGTATCGCAAGGCGTGTCACAAGGACCAAACCAACAAAATCAGCAGGAGTTTTCAACATAGATGCAAGAACCATGCTATCAACACATGTAGAGATGATGAATAAAAAGCTTGATAGTTTGTGTTCTTCGCAGTACATCCAAAGAATGTAGTGCGGCGTAAGTGGAACCGTGGCGAATCCTCGAGTACCCACCCTATCAACCGGCACAGAGAGCTTAACAGATGAACTATATAGGTAATAATTTCAGATCTAATAATAACCCATATAGTAATAATTATAACCTGTGTTGGAGGAACCACCCAAATTTTTGTGGGGAGGTCAAGGAAATCAATGAAATCAAAGACAACAACCTCCTCAAAATTTCCAAAAGCAAATTTCTATCCACAGAGTAGTTGCCGAACTTTGAAGAGATGTCGACAAAATTCATGGCATCCATAGAAAATTGTCTCCAAGACACCAAACTACCCTTAAAAACTAACAAGCATCGATCAAAGGGATCGAGAACCAAGTTGGAGAACTTACTAAGTTAGTTGGGGAAATTACTAAGATAGTTGGGCAACTTACTAAGATAGTTTCTGAAATTCGAATAGAGATTTTTTCTAAAGGAACAGAACAGGTAAAGGCGCTTACAATCGAGAAGTGGAAAGGAGTTAGTCGAACCAAGAAAAAAAATACTACATGAAGATGACAAAGCAAAGGATGAGGGAGTTGAGGATGTAACTCCAAATGCAAAGAAAGTAAACCATCAATCCCATACCTGTGAAAGTTGAAGAAAGACCGATTAGATGCCCAATACGGTAAATTTCTTGAACTTTTTAAACAAATACATATTAACTTACCCTTTGTTGAAGCCATTTCACAGATGCCGACATACGCAAAATTCTTAAAAGAACTCTGACTTAATAAAAGGAAGCTTGAAGAAGTATCAACTGTGGAACTTAATGAAGAATGTTCACCATCCTCCAAAACAAGTTACCAACCAAATTAAAAGACCTGTGAAGTTTTACGATTCCTTGTTTAATTGGTAGTTTAAATATTAAGAAAGCATTAGCTGATCTAGGTGCAGTATTAATTTAATGCCTTATAAAATGTTTAAACAACTAAATCTAGGGGAACCAAAACCCACTAGGATGAGTATTCAATTAGATGATAGATCAATTAAATATCCTAGAGGAGTTATCGAGGATATTTTGGTAAAAATTGATAAATTTATTTTCCTGTTGATTTTGTTGTGCTTGACATGGATGAGGATATTGAGCTTCCCTTAATTTTAGGGCGCTCTTTCTAGCTACTGCTAGGTATTGCTATCGATGTAGGTGACTGTGAAACTTGCATTAAGAATAGGTGATGAGAAAATTATTTTTCAAATTTATGAAGCCATGCGATATTCTAAATAACAAGATGATTCCTGTTATTTTGTTGATACTACTGATCATATCATTCAAAACTCATTATAGGAAATTATACATGATGACACGATGGAACTCGTGGCTCGACTCAAGAAGAGGGGGAAGAAGATGAAGTTGACAAGTCGAATCAATACATCTTCATCGAGACAAACGAAAAAGAGAGAATTGAAGTCAATGACGAACTAAAACAAAACCCTCTATTGATGAGCGCCCAAATTAGAATTAAAACAGCTTGCCAAACACTTAGAATATGCATTCCTCAGTGGATAATTCTACACTACCAAGAATTATCTCTTCGCACTGGAACCCAAGGAAAAGAGAAGTTGATACAGTAATCGAGAGAACATAAAAGAGCCATAGCTTGGAAAATCTCTCTCACATTAAGGGAATAAGCCCATGGTTTTGCACCCACAAAATTTTAATGGAAGAGGAATACAAGCCATGTGTGCAACCTCAAAGACGATTGAATCCCAATGTAAAAGAAGTTGTGAAAGTTTGAGGTAATTAAACTTCTAGATGCTGAATATTTATCCTATTTCTCGACAAAGAATTGGGTAAGTCCTGTGCAGAGTTGTTCCAAAGAAAGGAGGCATGACGGTGGTAGCCAACGAGAAGAATGAACTAATTCCCACTAGAACAAGCATACAAAGGTAGAGAGTCCGCATTGATTACGTGAAGTTCAACGACGCCACTAGAAAAGATCAATTTCCTTTGCCCTTCATTGATCAAATGTTAGAAAGGTTATCTAGGCATATGTACTATTGCTTCCTAGATGGACTCTCCTGCTATTTCCAAATCACAATAGCACCTCAAGATCAAGAGAAGACAACATTCACATGTCCATACGATGCACGCTTGCTTATCAAGAATGCCTTTGGATTATGTAATGCTCCTGCTACTTTTCAAGTTGTTGCATGTTGGCAATCTTTGATGAACTTGTGGAAGACATTATGGAGGTATTTATGGACGATTTCTCAATTTGCAATTCTTTCCATCTTTGTCTGAAAAACTTAAAACGAGTTCTAATGAGATGTGAGGAGACAAATCTTGTCTTAAATTGGGAAAAATGCCACTTTATGGTACAAGAGGGAATTGTATTAGGACATAAAATTTCTAGTAAAGGAATCGAGGTAGATAAAGCAAAGGTCGAAACCATAGAAAAATTACCTCCTCCTTGTTCAGTTAAGGCTATTAGAAGTTTTTTAGGACACGCAGGATTTTATAGAAGATTTATTAAAGATTTTTCTAAAATAGCTAAGCCTCTAACGAAATTGCTAGAAAAAGATGTACCTTTTAATTTTAATCAGGAATGTTTAGATGCATTTAATATTCTTAAAGAGAAATTAATAAACGCCCCAATTATAATTGCCCCTGATTGGAATCTCCCTTTTGAACTAATGTGTGATGCAAGTGATTTTACAGTAGGTGCAGTCTTAGGACAGCAAAAAGACAAGCACTTCCAGCCGATTTATTACGCCAGCAAGACATTAAGAGCCGCACAAGAAAATTATACTACCACTAAAAAGAATTACTAGTCATGGTCTTTGCGCTTGATAAATTCGCACAATATTTAGTATTATCTAAAGTTGTTGTTTACACTCGACCACTCGCTCTTCGTTATCTTTTAACTAAACCTCGATGCAAAACCACGACTCATAAGATGGATTTTACTTTTCAGAATTTGACTTGGAAATACAGGATAAGAAGGAGCCAAAAACCTTGCAAAGCAGATCACCTCTCCGTGCTTGAGAACCCACATATCGAAGAGCTCGACGAAAGTGAAATAAACGACTCATTTCTGAAGAACAACTTTTTCTATAACCAACTTCGAGGTACCATGGTTTGTAGATATTGCGAACTATTTAGTGCTAACATCTTACCAAAAGGCTAACACATCATCAAAAGAAGCGATTCTTTTGCCGATGCGAAGAACTATTTTTGGGAAGATCCCTTTCTTTTCCGTATTTGTGCATATCAGGTAATTCGAAGATGCGTTACAAAGATAGAAGCAAGCAAAATCCTACAACATTTCCATTCAGGACCTTCAGGAGGACACTACAGTGGCATTAAGACATCACATAAAATACTCGAATCAGGTTTTTATTGGCCCACTCTATTCAAAGATGCCAACAGTATGTCGCTTCATGTGATAAATGCCAAAGAATGTAATGTTTCCAAACGTGATGAAATGCCTCAAACATATATGCTATCTTGTGAAATATTTGATGTATGAGGTATTGATTTTATGGGTCCATTCCTAGTTCATTTGGAAATAAATACATCCTAGTGGCGATTGATTACATGTCAAAATGGGTGGAAGCTGCTTTACCTACCAATGATGCTAGAGTAGTAGTTAAGTTTCTCAAGAAAGCGTTTCGATTTGGAACACCTAGAGCTATCATTAGTGATAGGGGTACTCATTTTTGTAATACTCAGGTTTGATAAAGTCTTAAAAAATATGGAGTACACCACAGGATAGCTACCCCATATCACCTTCAAACCAAGGCAAGTAGAAGTAGCAAACCGAGAACTTAAGCGCATTCTCAAAAAAATGGTTAAATCAAATAGAAATGATTGGGCATCAAAAGTAGATTATGCCCTATGGGCCTATCGAACAAATAGTTTAAAACCCCTAGGGACATTCCCATACAAACTTGTCTATGGGAAAAGTTGTCATTTTCCGCTCGAGTTAGAACACAAAGCCTTTTGGGCTATAAAATTCTTAAATTTTGATCTTAAAACTGCATGAGAGAAAAGAATGATGCAGATGAACGAGCTAGATGAATGGAGAGTCGATGCCTCACGAGAACTCGAAGCTATACAAGGAGGCAACAAAGCGACGCCATGATGCTCTGCCTCAAGAAATTGAGACAATTCCAAAGTAGGGGACTTGGTCTTGCTATATAATTCAAGGCTTAAATTGTTTCTGGAAAATCAAATCAAGATGGTTAGGTCCATTCATGATTAAAACAATTTTTCCCTATGGCACAAATCGAGGTAACTCATCCCACTCAAGGCACATTTAAGGTAAATGGTCACCACTCAAAATCTATAATGGTGAAGATTTTAGGGATATAAGAGAGGAGCTTCAACTCCGTGAACCTTCTTTTTTAAAAATGAAAACAGGTAAGTCTAGCTTAAGACTTTAAATGAACGCTTCTCGGAGGCAACCCGAGCATTAACCGCACTAACATTAGATTCCTAATTTTAGCATTTAATCCCATACTAATTAATCCAATAAAGCGCAGTTTTAGATCACACGCCTTGCACACGGCGCGCGCCCAGCAGTGTGTAAGCCATGGAACGAAAACACGGGCATACTTATAACCGCGGCTCGGCTAAAGGTGACTTTTATCCCCAACACTGGCTACGATAATAGCCCCACGTCCGTGCCGAGCAACCATGGACTATATTGACTTGCCAAACACGGGCTCAACACGCCTGCGCGGCTGGCAACCGTGGACTATATCGACTTGGACGAACACGGGTGGAACACGCCTCGCTTTGAACAATCGTGGTGAAGAAGAACACGGCGTGTCACTTTAACCACGATCGTGGCCAAGCACCCGATCGCGCCCAAAATTTGAAAAACACGAAACACACGGGCTAATTAAAATTGAGCACGGGCGTGGCCTTTGCCCGTGCTCCACCCCTATTTAAGCAACTTAAACCGCTCATCTTCCCCAAACCAACCCTAAATCGATTTTCTCAACCTCTTTTATCCCAAATCCGCCACCATACCCGAAATCACCCATATTTTAACCCTCAAAACCCATCAACCTTCCTTCTCTCCAAAACCTATACAAAACCGCGCCCACACCCGCCACCACCATGTTACAGGAAAACCACGCCCTCGCCACCGTCGTGCACCTCCAAAAAATTACAGCACCACCATGCTCCGCCCGTGTTCCGTCGATTCATACTACCACATTCTCAAAACTTGCTGGTTCCCCTCATCACTTCATTTTCTTAATGATTGTTTAATTTAAAGAATATTTTGTTTATAATATTTTGTTTATTCTTACTATTTATTTTCTTTCAAGAATAATTTCTTTAGAACTTGTTTCCATTTTCATGATTATCTAGTTTCTTTTTCACCTATTAGTGTTATTTACTCTCTTGCAAACTCATTTTGATTGCTATATTTTGCTTTAGATATTTATTTTAAATTAGATAGAATTAGTTGCTCATAGTTAGAATAATCGTATTTAGCCTTCAAATATCTCGGGTCTAGATAAAAGTGCTTGATTTAATTCAGTACAAACCTTACGTGAACATTCACTATTCTCAGGAACAATGTCATCATCGAGAGGAAAAAGAATCGCCGCCGCCCCCACTAAGAAAAGAAAGGGACCCGACTCGTCCTCAACCAGTGCCTCTGCCGAAGTACGACACCCCTTCCTTCAATTTACTCAGAACGCCCAGGAGGAACGGTACAAGGCTTTTCGGAGCACGACCTCTTGGCACCGGTAGGTGCATTGACTGGGACGCTTTGGAACAGTCGGGCTAGCAGTCGATATCCGAGCACTTCTCTTGACCAGAAAGCCGTGGGAACAATTTTTCTCCATCATCGAGCCCACAAACTTAGAACTCACCCTAGAGTTTTGCGCCACTTTACACTGGCTGTGCATGGTGATGGCGAAATCGATGACCCGAGCACAATTCAATTTCGGCTAAGGCACGCGTGACGACAATCGTACCACAATTACACCCGAGACGGCGCTCGGACTCTATACTGAGATGAGTTTGTATCGTAAAATCCACTCTCCGAGCTAAACCGCGGTTCCATCGCATTCCCATCACCGTTGGCACAACTTAGCCACCAACACGGGCATCTACGACCCCCGGGCCGCTCCAAGGCGACAACCCCCTGCCCCATCCTGCGGTACATCTACGCAATTCTAGCTCACACTATCGTGGGTCGACGTGAGAGCACCGCGTGCAGTAAATACACATGACGCGTCTACTACTTATTGTGCATGTCAAACGGCACGTTTTTCGACCTTGCATACTTCATAGCCCATGCGATTCAAAGACCAAATGATGAGTCGCACAGAAGGGAATTCTCTCGATGGGCCCGTAGACATCACCCGGTTGGCTCGACATTTTGAAATCCTCAAACCGAGACTCGGACCTCATCTCTAACACCGATCGGTCATATGGTACCTCGGTATGCATCCAGACGATGCTACACATGAGGATGATAAATATCATCCCGGGACCGACCCTCCTCGCAGTGCCGACAGCCCCCCATTGACGAGAGGAGCCCGAGGACATCGATGATGTCCCACCAAAGACAGAGGCACCACCCCGAGCCAGCTGGCCCTCCCATACAAGCGCCTTCATTCTCGGACATTTCTGCACGCCTCGATCGATTTGAACAAAGATCAGCACCCAAAGAATTTCAACGCTTTTACTAAATCGAGGCCAACCTCCAGCAGATTTGTCACCACTTCAACATTTCTACACCACCACCATAGGACCCACTGACGATGAGGACCTCTCGAGTCCTTCTATTGTCCTTATGATTATTTTCTTTATTTTTTGCCTTAATTTAAACCCCTTTGCCTTTATGTTTCACACCTCTATTTTATTCATATTATCATTGGCTATCTAACCTTAGATTATTACTAACAAACACTTATTTAATTCCCTCGCCCCGACATCTAACTCATCGACTTCAGTAGTTTCAATTGAACACTCCAAAATAACAAATAAATCAACAGAGTAATTCAATCGCTACACAAGTCATCCGCCACATCCGACTCAAGGAATCCATCCATAATTCGTGAAGTTTCACTTCTTTCCATATCTTATGATTTTCTTATTATCATGCTATTATCTATCTTTGTACATTGAGGGCAATGTACATCTTAAGTGTGGCGGGGTGCATCTTAGACGTGCCTAACTTTTTTTATTATTCTCAAAATCCTAAATTTAGTCTTGTTTTTAAGTACATTCCTCATATTACTAATTAGGATGAAATTTCTGATGATTTATGATTTTTATTGACATGTTTTAGATTAAGTCATTGATAATTGTGCATTGATAATTAAATTTTAAGATACTAAAGAATCAAGCATGATAAGTCCATTTTTTTCAATTAAAATTTGCTAGATTGTCGAACTGAGTTTAAATATTACTTTGAAGTTTGAAATTTACGAGGTTGATGTCAAAAATACCTATAATTTTTGTGAGATTTTGAGCCTTATAGAGCATATATTCTTTTTCATGCTCACTTTATTGATTATGAGTATGTCAACATTGATTTGTTACTCTAGAACTTGCCTCGTTTGTACATATCGAGACCACACCTATGATTTGATATACAGAGATGATTAAGGCACCTAGGTTTTAACCCACTAACTCCATTAAAAGCCTACCTTTACAATTAATCCCTAGTGAACCCCTTTTGATCCTAACAACCCTTTTTATTGACATAACCACTAATGTTAACCCAAAACCCTTTGTATTTGTTATCACCATTCTTTTTCGACTTCCCTTATATCGAGATTTGATTTGATTAAGCTACCTAATTATTTCATCTTAGTATATGAATAGATGTATTATATATAAAAAAAATCAAAGTATAGTCGTTATTCATTACTAGTTTTGTGACTAAGTGAGCTTATACGTTTGGATTCCAAATATTGAAGAAGAAGCTCGTATTATTAGTTTAAAGTTTCAATCCATTATGTAATTATTCGGTTTATTATTTCTAGTTAGGTATTTTATCAATTCAATCTCGATTCTAACCTTCTAATTCAGCCTCTATCCATACCTTAACCCTAGCCCCTTTACAACCCCGACAAAGACCTTTTGATTTGTGAATCATCTCATATTATAGTGGTGGAGATTTGATTTTTCGTGCAAGCTTCTATGGGATTAACTTTTCATGTTCAACGTTTGAGTGCTTTTTTCTGAACCTTAAACACTTTGAGTGATTTGAGTGAATCTCTAGTGAGGATGTCAATCCTTGTCGGTTTTGAATTAAAGGTAATTATTTAGATAAGGAGACGCCTATATTTTTGAGCTACAAACCTATGACTTAGATTGTTTGAATCCTTAGAACTCTTTGAATTGAATTATCCATGTATAAATTATCTATGAATTATGATGAAACATTGTTGATAGGAATTATGAATTATAGAAAGTTCGTTCTAATTGTAAGTTGAGAATTTTGCTTGAGGACAAGCAAAAGCTTAAGTGTGGGGGTATTTGATTAACCGAAATAGTAACATATTTTAATCCCACATTTAGCATACTTTTGGATGATTTATCCCTTGATTTATGTAAAAGGTGCTCTTAATCCTTTCTTTTCATGTCTTCTACGTGAAAGCACCCAAGAAAAGAACGAACTGCTCAAACGGACCAAAATGGGCCAAAGAAGAAATCGACACGGCCTGGACTAAAAGCCCACACGGTCGTGCCTCCTCAAATATACTAGAACACGGCCTGATGTCGATCTACACGGCCATGCCTCATTAACAGATTCCAACACGGCCTGGCCACGATTCACACGGGCGTGTGCCATGGCCATGCCCCTACCGTGGAGGAGAGTAATTTCACTCGGAAAAGGATACTTAGGGGCAAAGAAACCTATTTCGAAAGCCTATATAAAGACCCTAGGTATAACCTAAAAAGAGGCGGTTAGCTAGGCCAAGGAGCCGAGCCGAAAGGTCGATTTGTGGGAAACTCTCAAGGATAGCAAGTTGATCCATCTCCAGTGGCTTTCAAATTCTACTCAAGACGGAGGATCTCTCATTCAATTCCTTTAGGGAGTTTTAGGGATTTCTTATCTTTGTTTTACCTTTTCTTCCTAGATGTTTTTCTTTATTATTATGAACTAAACCTTTCGGATACCTAAAGGGGGATGAAACTTAGATGAATCTTGTTATTGTTTTCTCGAATTATATGATAAATACTTGATTTGTTCTTGATTATGTGTGCTTAATTCTTGTGTTGATATTTCGCAGATATTAATTCAAGTTTAATGTGCTTAGGTGGTGGAGCAAAAGTCCCCGCTTAAGAGTAGATCTAGCATAATTAAGAGGAGTTGATCGCGCGCCTAGAGATAGGGTGACGAGATTTTGCGGATTAGGGTGAAACCTAATATGGGAGTCCATAGATCGATTTCATCGCTATTCTAGGGGTTTTAATTAGAAAGAGATTTCAATTAATCAACCTAGGGTTAGACGTTATTCACCTCGAGAGAGGGTTTAATATAAATTAGGGAGTCCTACGAATCAACTCAAGTGATTAAATCTCCTGGTTCAGTGTTAGACAACAAGTGAAGTCTAGGTGGATTCTTCCCGAGGTATCGTCTTAATCAACCGAGTTTTTCCCAAGTATTTCCTCAATTCATTCTTTTTGTCTTTGCGTCTTTAGCTTAGTAATTAGTTAATTTAGATTAATAAACAACTTCACTTATTTTAGGCTAAATAATAGAAACGAAAGTTAGTATTAGTACTTTTAGTTCCTTTGGGTTCGATAATTCGGTCTTGCCTAAGCTATACTACTGTTCGATAGGTGCACTTGCCTCAATCGTTTTTATAGTTAATTCCAGGATCGATCATTATAAATTTAAAACTCTGAAATACAATGATCATAATGCCTTACCACAATATGTTGCTCCAATGTTGCACGCAAGAGGTAAAACATCCAGGATCCTTCAATTTTGGGGGTAGTTTGTCTTGAATATATGCACTGCATTCCTTCGTTAGAGCTACCATCTCAAATTCTCTAAGTCTTCTTTTCTTAGACAAGATATGCATTTGCTCAAGTGCTTCAACCAACGGGATGTTGATGTGAAGTTACTTGAGTACGTCAAGGAACTTCTTGAATTGAATCTCCTACTTCTGCTTCTGAAGTCTTTGAGGGTAGGGTGGTGGTGGTTTCATTACTGGAACTGGTTTTAGTTGATTTGTTTTTGGCAAAATTCTCGCACCTAACGAAGTTGTTAGTGGATCAGAATTAGCTGGTCCTGAGGTTACTTTGTCGGGTTTTGCAGATTCTGGTTTTGGTGAAACTGGGATTTCAACACTTGGTTGAACTTCTTCTGAATCTTAAGCGTCAGCTGGCTCCTTTTCAACTTCGACAGTGTTGGGCTCTATTGTCTTTCCGCTCCTCAATGTCAACGCTTTACAATGTTCCTTCCTCAATTTCTCAGTTCTCCGTGTCACTAGGGTAGAGCACCTTGTGGTCGGTTCTTGAGTTCAGTGATGGCAAGTCGGCCCACTTGATTCTCCAAATTCCTTAGAGTGGCGTCATTTTTAGCCAAGTATGCCTTCAATAGATTCTCTAAGTTATTGGATGATTACTGCTTGGTTGGTTTCTGCACTTGTTGGGGAAGCTGAGGCTACTTTGGGTTGGTCCGGGTTAGGGTGTAAGTATTCTGTCTTCCACCCCTTGGTTACTCGAGGACAAATTCGGGTGGTTTCTCCATGATGGGTTATAAAAATTGGATTGCAGCACCTTGCCTCCTCGATTTTGGTTACGTTACCCATGTAATAAATAGATTCGGGGTTGATGGACATTCTTCAAACAAATGTCCTTCCCACAAAGCACACACAAGCTATATTCTCAATTTGGTTAGGTGGTTGGGCATGCAAAACTGTTAGACCATTAGTGGTAAGATTCTTAAGCAATAAGGAAATTGAAGACACTCGAGATGTGAGTGAAGAGAGAGCGTCCACTTCATGTATTCCAATGACTGTCTTCCCGACACTGCTCGATTGGTTGGCCATTGATAATTGTTGCTAGAAATCCTCTCAATAATTTTAAAGCCTCATTATAAGACTTAGAAAGGAGAGCACCATTAGCAGAGGCGCCCACTACCATCCTCGTGTGAGCGTTGAAACCATTATAGAATGTCTCAAGTTGAATGCAATGTGGGATTCCATGATGAGGGAACTGTGTAATAACTTTTGTACCTTTCCCATGCCTCATACAGGGACTCATCATCCATTTGTTGGAAGGCAGTGATCTCATTCCTCAACTTGGCATTCTTGCTCGGTGGAAATACTTCATGAGGAATCTCTCGGCTAACTATTACCATGTAGAAATGGAGTTCGATTGGTAATGAGTTCAACCAGTTCTCGAGCTCTGTCCCTTAGCGAATATGGAACAACTTCAATCGTAATGCATCTTCGGCACTCTGGCTAATTCGAAAGAATCGCTCACCTCCATGAATAGTCTCAAGTGAAGATGAGGATCTTCGTAGGCATTCCACTGAATTGGCCTATTACCAAGCATCTGAACATGACTAGTTTTAGCTCGAATTGTTGTGCCTTTGATTTTTTGGGTCTCCTAATACCCGGATTAAGATCGTTAAATACCGCAGGCACAAAGATAATCGTCAGTAAAGCTCTATCCCTATCATCACAATAAGGATAGGATTCTCGGCGGGTGGTTTGCTCCATTTCCTTGGTTCATATTCTCAAGTTCATCTCTTTGGTCCTTCTACGGTTCGCTTGTCTTCTTTTTGTGCCGAAGGTTAGTTCTATTTCGGGGTCCACCAGGTGAGTAAGTCAATAATCTAGTCAATACTCATAAACACCTGAAATAATCACAAAAAAAATTAAGTAAAAATTTCAATAGAAAATAAATAAACCAAAATGTAAAAACAGATTCACAAATAATGGCTTTTTAAAATAGTCCCCGGCAAATAAATGGGCCAAAAACTTTGAACGATGGAAATGTGCAAGTGTACACAATCGCAGCAGGTAATAAAGTGACAAGTAAATGTCGAGTTATCGTACCCACGTGGACTGTAAAGAATTATTTATTAAAATGATTTTAAACACTTTGGGTGAAGGAAAATAATTTGATTTGAGAAATGATTAAAAACTAGAAAATAAAGTAAAATAAAATAAAATAAAATTCTAATGCACGATTTCAAAAGCTGATTTTAATCAAGATGATATACTTGTGTTAGATTAATTACATTTCTTAACTTAGAATTATTAAACTCATGTTTATGTTGTTACCATTAATAAATTCACTACCAACTCGATAATTTGCTAACTTATGAACATATTCACAAATCAAAAATCCATTCATATCTTGTACATATTTCTATGTCAATTCAGACTTATTAAACAGATTATAAAGGTAAATATGTTATTTCACATACATACTTATTAAATTAAATAATCTTCTAGCATATGCCTATGTCGATTCAAACGATTAATTCAACCTAATAAGCATATAAAAGACTTTGTGAGGTAACAAAGTATCCTAACATTAAAACAATTTAATCACAATAATCTTGCAGTTATGCAAGGCATGTGTATCGCCAAATACAATGCTAATCTAATCTTCAGCTACCTTAGAAGAATTAAACATGCACTCGATTAAATCTGTGTCCATTAATTACAATTTCAATGCGTTTAAATAATTAATTCTTTAGTTATCTAAAAATTATAATGCTGAATAACTTAGGCATGATTTTACTTAATCAAGCATTTTACCGAGGTTTATAACAAGATAAACACTATTTTAATAATTTAAGAGGACGTAAATGCAATCAACCCAACATGAATTAAATTCAAGCTAAGTGATTAAATTAACCATTCCAAAACATAAATATTCATAGATATGTTCATCATAAAAACAACAAAAATTAAAGAGATAGAGAAGAAGAATCAAATCTAGTGTTTTTCCGTGGCTCCCCGACTAGGTTGCTCGTTCTTCCTTCTTTTGTTGTCCTCGCTGATCAAGGCTGCTATGAATACTCAATTATTGCTCCAAAATGGCTGAAGAAGACCCTTTTCCCAAGAGAGAGAAATCGGCACAAGAGCAACGAACTTTGAATGGGAAAATGAGAGAAAAAAGTGAGAGAGGAGAGAAGAGTTGTGAGAGAAGAGATGTGAATGAGGGATCCTTTGAATGATCAGCCAAGGGGGTTTTATAGCTGAATGTGGCAGCTGAAATTTGCTAAAAATAGCAGCCAAAGAGCCACCCCTTAGCCGATCGCCTATGTGGCAAAGTTGATGGCTTCAACTTTGCTAAATATGGCTTGGGGCAAATCTACAAAGCCACTAATTGTGGAGGGGGTTGAATGCAACTTTGACAAGTCTTCATGGCCTCTTTTTCAAGCTCAATTAATCAGCTAATAAGCTGATTTGGGTTAGAATATGGACGCTTCCGGGTAGCCCAATTGGTGGCTGGTTCGTTCACTAAATTTGGTCTCAACCAAGAAGTGGTTTAATCGACCCTTTTTCCATAATTAATTAATAATAATTTATTTAGCCCAAATTAAATTAAATTGGGAATGATTAAAATTAATTATATTATGATTTAATATTCATAATCGAACCGTCTTGGGCTGGAAATAAATTTTCCTCGATACTTCAAATTGCTTCTGGGTTTATTCTTCGAGCGCAGTTTTGCTGAGCCAATTTTTAAGCTTTTTGTGCTTAATCATTTAAAAATAGTCAAAATTAATCAAAATTAACTATAAAATTAATTAAAATCCATCATGTTCATATTTTTAACGCACAATTTAATTATTTTATAATATTTAATTATTTTATAATATTTAATTATTTTTCTGACGATAATTTAACCGGAAATAGCATGATTTTAAGTTAAAAAGGGCATGTAAAACATCGTAAATTTTCGTGTTTCCAACACCCGATAGAATCACACCCGCAAAATATGGAGAAGAAGCGTATCGAGAGCTTTAGGCAATATGCCCAAAGATGGAGACAGTGGCGAGGAAAGTGCTGCCACCTCTTCTAGAGAAAGAAACCACGATGCTTTTCATCAATACTGAAAGCCCCGCTCATTAACCATATGTTGGGAAGCACTACCATGAGCTTCTCGGATATAGTAATGTCTGAGAGATGATTGAAAACGCCATAAGGAGTGGGAAGATAGACGCAAGGGAAAGTACCAAAAGGTCAACCCCGAAGAGAAATGAAAATGAAGCGGATAACGTGAGCGTGTTTAGTAAAGGGTATCCCAAGCCAATCACTATGGGCCACCGAGGTCGAACTACAAGTCATCAAGGCCCTTCAAGGTAAGAATCCAAACTCAAGGCCGAACTCGTAAAAATCCAGCTTCACTCCCATCCCCATGATGTATAGGGAGTTATACCAAAAATCGTTTGATGCCCATGTGGTATCACCGTTCTACTCGTAACCTATGCAGCCTCCATTTCCAAAATGGTACGACGCTTAACGCCCAATGCGAGTACACCGCAGAATCACAGATTTACTCGGAGATAAAAACTGCACCACTTTCAAAAAGTTAATCGAAAGGCTCATCGAATGGGCATTGTGAAATTTACTATCCGTCTGGTGTAGAAAATCATACCCAACCATGCTAATAATGGTAAACGCGATAATCGAGAATACGAGGAAGAGAATCAAGAAGAATATTGCGTATAAAACCCCATTGAAATGGGTTTTGAAACAAATAATAGACAGGGATGAATCATTCAGATTTAGAAGAGATACCCAAAGGGATGAGGAGCTACTCAGTGAGTTCCACGTAGAGGAAGGTCATGAAATCTAGGAGTGCCCAATTCAAAGTTTTGGTGCAAAGTCTAATGGATAACAAAAGAGTTGGTTTTCTTTGAAGAGGTCAAAGGTCTCAAGGAATATTGGGAAATCTGAACATTAACGCTGATCCGAAGAGGGAGCCGGGAAGAGAATTTATCAGCCATTCGCCTATTCATACCTGGGGGTGTTTGAAACAGTGGGACTGCGGAAGAGATCCCTGTATTTTTTAAAGCCAATTCGTAGTAATGTCCAAAACATGCTTATTGCTTTAAGCCTAGGAGCAATAAGAATCCTTTTGTGAAATAGGCTTATATCCAGCATCTTTATTTCAATAAAATGCATCTTTGTTTCACTTCAAGCAAATATTCTTTTATTGTTTCCATTTCATTCATAATCATACCACACAAGTAAATATTCTTAGATTCTTTTGTTCTTCGAATCTTCCTTCGTCCCTATAACAGGTCTTCAGATATCAATAATATGAGTGACACTACTATTGACTCAGAACCTCCTTTTGAGCAAGACATGTGTTTAGGGGGATCCTAGGACTTTGAAGATGACATAGACTGTGGCATATCTCCGGACTTGTTAAGAATGGTAAAACAAGAGGAAAAACAAATTCTACCTCTTAAAGAGACAGTAAATATTGTGACCTTGGAAGAGGGAAAGGTAGTGAAAATTGGAACGTGCATAACCGAAGAAACGAAGCGAGACCTTGTAGAGTTACTTCAAGAATTCAAAGATGTCTCGCGTGGTCTTACTAGGATATGCCCGGGTTAAGCATTGAAATTGTGGTACACCGCCTCCCCATAAAATAGGATTGCAGGTTTGGCTCAACAAAAGCTCCGCAGAATGAGGCCCTAACATTGTGCTAAAAATAAAAGAGGTAGTCAAAAGGCGCTTCGATGCCTGGATTCTTAGAGAGTTAAATACTGTAATGGGTAGCCAACATTTTGCCTCGCCCCTAAGAAAGATGGGAAGGCAATTCTAATGTGTGTAGATTATAGAAACTTAAATATGGCTACCAGAAAGATTATTTTCCCTTTGCCTCACATTGATACTCTAGTAGACAATACGACAGTTATTCGTTGTTTTCCTTCATGGATGGCATCTCGGGATACAATCAGATAAAAATGCATCCCAAAGGCATGGAAAAGACTACCCTCATAACCTTGTGGGGTACATTTTGTTATATAAGGTAATGCCATTTGGGCTGAAATGCAGGAGCAACATATCAAAGGGCCATGGTGACCTTGTTCCATGATATGATGCACAAAGAAATAGACGCTTATGTCGATGATATGATTGCAAAGTCCCGAACAGAAATGGAACATATCCAAGTTTTGAGGAAGTTATTATTGAGACTCAGAGGAAATTTTAATTAAAGCTCAATCCCACAAAATGTACTTTGGAGCTAGATCGAAAATTGTTGGGCTTCAGAGTCACGATAGGGAAATTGAGATTGACTCAGCATAAGGTCCGGCTATACAAGAATTTCTCCGTCGCTTCACTCAAAAAGAAGTTTGAGCTTTCCTTGGGAGGCTAAATTACATTGCTCGCCTCATTTCACAATTAACTCGAGAAATGTGATCCCATATTTCGCCTTCTTAAGAAACACAATCCAAAGTGCGGTGGGATGATGAATGCCGAAAGCTTTTGATAAGGTTAAACAAGATTTGTCGTAGTCCTCCAGCATTGTCACCTCCATACCCAGTGATAGGCCATTAATACTCGTATTTGACAAAGGTTTAATAACTCTATAGGATGTGTGCCGGGTCAACACGATTATTCGAAGAAGAGAAAAGGCGATATACTACCTCAAGTAAGAAATTCACCGAGTGTGAAATGAGATATTCGCCAATTGAGAAATTGTGTTGTGCCTTAATTTGGACAACTTGGAAGTTGAGGCAATACATGTTGTACCATACGACTGCTAATCTCGAGTTGGACCTCTAAAATATATGATGGAGTCAATCGCCTTTGAATGGAAGGATGGCTAGAGGGGCAAATTCTACTCTCTAAATTTGACATAGTTTATGTGAGCCAAAAGCCATGAAAGGAAGGTTATAACAGATTTTCTAAATGCCGTAGAGCTCTAGAAGATTATGAGCCTCTCGAACTTTGACTTCCCCTAAAGGAAGAACTAATGTATGTGGCAACTGATTGAAGAAGACGCTACAAAAGATCACCTTTGGAAATTGAACTTCACTGAGCATCAAATGCCAGAGGTAATGGAATTAAAGGCCTTGGTATCCCCAAATGGAGATCATTATCCATTCACATACAAATTGGATTTTGATTGTACAAATAATATGATAGAGTATGAAGCATGTATCATGGGACTCGCAGGCAACCATAGAATGCAAAATTAGAGCTACTGAAGTATATGGAGATTCCCTTGGTGATCTACCAACTCGAAAGGTGAATGGGAGATGAGAGACCCAAATTGATCAATTATCGAAGGATAGTTCCTGGTTAATTGGGGAGTTTGATGATATTACTTTCAATTATCTCCCGCGAGACGAAAACCAGATGGCAGATGCTTTGGCTATTTTGGCTTCTATGATCAAAGTGAGCAAATGGAGGATGTAAAACCCATTCAAATGAGTATTTACGAGGCCCCATATCATTGTTACAACGTGGAGGAAGAAGAAAGAGATGATCACCCTCGGTACCACGCGATATATTATGATACGTGAGAAATCGTGGAATACCCTCGATTAGGCAACCGAGAATGATAAAAGGACGTTAAGAAGACTAGCCCGTGACTATGTCTTAGATCTGGGGAGATCCTGTGCATAAAAGAAAAATGATCGTGTACTTATTGAGATGTGGACGCTGTTGAAGCTAAGAAAATTCTAGAAGAAGTCCACGAGGGTGTTTTTGGAACACAAGCTAATGGTTTCACAATGGCTAGACAAATTATGAGATTCGGTACTATTGGTCTACCATGGAGGGAGACTCATCAATTATGCTAACAGATGTCACAAATGTCAAATTTATGGAGACAAAATTCATGTACCTCCTTCGCTTTTTGCATGTTATGACTTCCCATGGCCTTTCTCTATGTGGGGCAAGTGATTTCATCTGGTCGATCTCACAAGGCTTCCAATGGGCAACCGATTCATCTTTGTAGTCATCGACTATTTCACCAAGTGGGTAGAGGTTGCTTCATATGCCAGTGTTACTAAGCTCATGAATGGGTAAATTCTTAAAAAGGAAATCATATGTCGATATGGAATGCCCGAGAGGAACATATCTGACAATGCATTAAACTTGAACAACAACATCGATAGCGGAGGTCTACAAATAATTCAAAATCGACACCACAATTCATCACCGTATCGTCAAAAATGAATGGTGCAAAGTGGAAACAACCAATAAATACATTAAGAATATCGTGGGAAAATGACTAAAACTTATAAAGATTGGCAAGAGAGGTTACCATTTGCTCTTCTATGCTTATCGAACGCCTATCAGAACTTCCACCGACAACGCTTTCTCATTAGTTTATGGAATGGAGGTGGTTTTACCCATTGAAGTAGAGATACCTTCCTTCGAAGTTTTGTGTAAGAGCTAAAGTTATATGAAGCAAATGGATCCGCCAATATGATCGGTTAAAGTTGATTGAGAAAGAAGAGGCTAAGGGCTATTAGTCGTATCGATGTACCAAAAACGAGTGATGCAAGCTTACATGACAAAATGCTTTGCCCAAGAAAATTTCTACGAGGGGACTATGGTATTGAAAAGATCCTTCCCATGCAAAAGGATTTCGTAGGGAAATGGATGCCAAATTGGGAAGGACCTTATGTGGTAAAAAGGCTTTCTCTCGAGGAGCACCGATTTTAACCGAAATGGATGGGAAAAACTTGCCCAATCCTCGTGAATTCGGATTCACCAAGAAGTACTTATACTTAAAGAGGAAAAGAGGCCAAAGTGAAAACCCACAAAGAGCGCTGAGACCTTCCTTAAAAAAAAAGATCGCGGGAAAAATGATTGAGACTCATGAAGATTAGCATCTATGCTTGCTCGAACATCCTGTTAGGGACCCCTACCAGTGGAAACGCTTTTCATTAATTTATGGATTGGAGGTGGCTTTTCCATTGAAGTCAAGATTTCTTCTCTCCCAGTTTTGTCGTAGTTGAGGTTGGATAGATCTAATTTCGATATGATCAAGTAAACCTCGATTGAAGAAAAGAGGTTGAAAGCTATCCGTCATGGTTAAATGTACCAAAATGGTACGAAGCTTATGACGAAAAGGTTCCTCCCGTAGAATTCCATGAGAGGACTCTAGTTTTGAAATGGATCCTTCCCATACAAAATGATTTGAGAGGAAAATGAATACCAAATCGGGAAGGACCTTATGTGGTAAAAGAAGGCCTCCTCTGGAGGGGGCATTGATACTAACCGAAATGGATGGCAAGACTTTGCAGAATCCAAAGAATTCTAATTCAATCAAGAACTACCAAAAAAAGGATCGCGGCAAAATGATTGAGACTCATGAAGTTTGTCATCTATGCTTGTCGAACGCCCGTTAGAACCCTTACCGGCCACGCTTTTCATTAACTTATGGAATGGAGGTGGCTTTGCCCATTGAAGTCTAGATTTCTTCTCTCCCGAGTTTTGTCGTGAGTTTGATAGATCTAATTTTCGATATGATCAAGTAAACTCGATTGAAGAAAAGAGGTTGAAAGCTATCCGTCATGGTTAAATGTACCAAAATGGTACAGATTATGACGAAAAAGGTTCGGTCCCGGTAGAATTCCATGAGAGAGGGACCTAGTTTTGAAATGGATCCTTCCCATACAAAAAGGATTTTAGAGGAAAATGGATACTTTAAATTGGGAAGGACCTTATGTGGTAAAAGAAGGCCTTCTCTGAGGGGCATTTATATTAATCTGAAATGGATGGCAAGACTCGCTAATCCAAATGAATTCTAATTCAATCAAGAACTACCAAAAAAAGGATTGGTGGGAAAATGATTGAGACTCATGAAGATTGGCATCTAGGCTTTTCGAACGTCCGTTAGCACCCCAATCGAGCAACGCTTTTCATTTAATTTATGGAATAGAGGTGGCTTTGGTACATTGAAGTCGGTAGATTTCTTCTATCTGAGTTCTCGCCAAAGTTAAAGTTGATAGATCTAATTTCGATATGATCTGGCAAACCTGATTGAAAAAAGAGGTTTAAAGCTATCCGTCATGGTTAAATGTACGAAAATGGTACGAGATTATGATCTAAAAAGGTTCCTCCTCGGGATTTCCATGAGAGGGACCTAGTTTTGAAAAAGGATCCTTCCCATACAAAAAGGATTTCAGAGGAAAATGGATACCAAATTGGGAAGGACCTTATGTGGTAAAGAAGGCCTTCAAGGGGGCATTTATATTAACTGAAATGGATGGCAAGACTCGCCTAATCAAGTGAATTTTAATTCAATCAAGGACTACCAAAAAAAGGGTCACGGGAAAATGATTGAGACTCATGAAGATTGGCATCTAGGCTTGTCGAACGCTCATAGATGTTTCTCCACTGGCAACGCTTTTTTATTTAATTTATGGAATGGAGGTGGCTTTGCACATTGAAGTCGAGATTTCTTCTATCTCAAGGTTTCTACCAAAGTTAAAGTTGGATAGATCTAATTTTACGATATGATCAAGTAAACCACGATTGAAGAAAAGAGGTTTAAAGCTATCCGGTCATGGTTAAATGTATGAAAATGGTACGAGATTATGACGAAAAGGTTCGTCCCAGAGAATTCCATGAGAGGGGACCTAGTTTTGAAAAGGATCCTTCCCATACAAAAAGGATTTTAGAGGAAAATGGATACCAAATTGGGAAGGACCTTATGTGGTAAAGAAGGACTTCTCTGGAGGGGCACTGATATTAACTGAAATGGATGGCAAGACTCTTCCTAATCCAGTGAATTCTAATTCAATCAAGAACTACCAAAAAAGAAGGATAACGGGGAAAATGATTGAGACTCATGAAGATTGGCATCTATGCTTGTCAAACGTCTGTTAGGACCCCTACCGGGGCAACGCTTTTCATTAATTTATGGAATGGAGGTGGCTTTTCCCATTGAAGTCGAGATTTCTTCTCTCGCAGTTTTGCCAATGTTGAAGTTGGATAGATCTACTCTCGATATTATCACGCAAACCCGATTGAAGAAAAAGAGATTGAAAGGTATTCGTCATGTTATATGAATGTACCAAATTAGTGCGAGATTGTAATGGCAAAAGGTTCCTCCTGCAGAATTCCATGGAGAGGGGACCTAGTTTTGAAATGGATCCTTCCTCATACAAAAGTGAGATTTGAGAGGAAAATGAATACCAGTTCCGGAAGGACACTTAAGGTAGGTAAAGGCCTCTACGGAGGGGCATTGATACTAGCGAAATGGATGGCAAGACTGCCAATCGGTGAATTCTAATTGAATCAAGAACTTACAAAAAAGGATCATGACGAAAATGATTGAGACTCATAAAGTGTTTATTTATCTGTATGTGGTTTAGCGTGCATTAGAATCACCCATAGGAGACACGCTTTTCTCGTGGTTTATGGAAATTTGAGGTGGCTTTGCCACGTTAGTTTAGAGATTTCTTTCTCTCTGAGTTTTCCCGAAGTTGAAGTTTAATAGATCTAATTTGATATGACTGATCAGTAAGCAGTTGAAGAAAAAGTGAAGTTGGAAAGCTATCTCGTCGGGGGGGTTAAATGTCACGAAAATGGTGCGAGATTATGACAACAAGGTTGCGTCGGAGAATTCCTTGAGAGGGACATAAGTTTCAGAAATGGATCCTTTCATTACAAAAGAATTTCTCTGTGAGGAAAATGGATACAGCATGCAACTGGAACGAAGTACAATG
>JAOWAD010000028.1:0-67052 GCA_025698515.1 Gossypium sturtianum | reverse complement strand
ATTGTATACGTTTCAGTTACGTATTGCTCACCTAGAAGTGTAGAAATCGGTTTCTTTATGTCAGCAAGTGCAAGATTTTCCCTTTTGTTTGATTAATTTTTAGTTGCTCAGGAAGGAGCACTTTCGGTTTTTCTTAGAGTGAGTGTCAAAATTTACATAAATAGAGAGAGTTCTCTTGCTTTATTTTACCGGCATTTAGGAGTTTCCACCTTTTCTTTCTCTTCTTTTCTACTAAAAAGCTAGAAAACTCCATTCAGCTTCTCTTCTTCCATTACAAAACCAAAAAACTCCGTATTCTCTTCTCTTCTAACTTCTAAAAAGCAGAAATAAAGAAAACTCACGTGTTCTTTTCTGTAACAACCCCTAAAGATGAATCTCTACATAGATTTCTTGAATCATCTTCTCTTGATCTTATCAAAAAGCCCAGGAATCTCACAAGGGAGTTATATTCTACTGCGTTAAGGTGAGAGCCAGGATTTCCTATCTCTTGAAATCTCTCTCTTTTGATTTTAAGAGGGCAAAAGTAGAATAGCCCACTTAGTTTATTAAATTTGTAGAATGACTAATGTTTCCTCTCTTTGCGTTTAGTGACATTAGGAGTTGGAAAGAAGCTTTGATCATCTAGATTTAAAAAGAAAGTCGCTAGTCTCTCCAAATTTGGGATTTCAGAGGCAGGAGAGAATCATAAGTTTAAGCTTGGCTGGTGTTAGTGATTTGGGATTAGCCCACCGGAGTTGTGGGCAGAAGCTGAACTAATACCTTAGGCAAATGGCAGTTGTATCGACTTACGATGAGTGTCGACATAGAGAGTGTCATTCTAACGGTAATCGGGTGTGTAGATCTCTAACACACGATAATTTGTATGAATATATATATGTTTATGTTATAGTGAAAAATTTGGATAATAAGTTTGTATGTAGGCAGTGGGAATAAAACCACTAAAAAGAGGTTAGGCAAGGATGCAGTACACTAATCATGAAATCTACATGTGTATCGAAATATATGAAAGCTTGTATGGTGTTTCTTTATGCTTATGTATGCATGGGATGGGATTGATATGATGAAGGGGGAAGAAGGTTCGCATAGCGATGGTGGCTTTAACTGTACATGGGTCACATAGTGATCGGTCTTTATGTCAGACGGCTCGGTGTCGAAATACTACGATGTATTATTAAGGTTCGCATGGTGATCGGTGGCTTTGCCACATAGGTCCTGATGATCGATCTTCTAAGGCAGAGCTGACCACAGGCTGCTCCGATATGGTGTGTAAGCGGTTGGAGGTTAATTGTAGAAATCCCAAAGGTGTGATGGATTTGAGTGCAGGTTGGTGTGTAGAGGATGGATTTCTAGGTGGGATGGGCCATGATGCATATATAGTTACCTGCTTGTATCTGGCCAAGGCCATAATGTGTTTGTGGGCCAAGCCTTTGATGTATTTCGGGATTACACTGCTGAGTCTTGGTGACTCACTATTATTTTCCACTAACTGCGGATGACGGTAGATCGTGGACAAGGGGAGCCAGAAGCGGACTCGAGAGATAACAAGTCTTTTATTTATTAAATTTCAATTTTTATTTTAAGTTTCAATTTTGGGATTATTTGATGTAATAAGGCCTCCATAGTTGAGGATTATAAGTTGATATTTGTTAATTTTTATGTTTTTTTATGATCAAAGACTTATGTTTAAAGAGATAAAAATGAGATTTTCAAACCTTACTTAAATAACACCTATTTTGGAAAGATAAATTACAAAGACTTTACACAAGTGCCACCTGTTTAACGAATATCCACCAAAAAAATGAACTAAGTTTTACAAAGCCTTACTACGTAAAAGTTTTTAACATTAAACAGTAGCATACCGGATCCGTTAAGTGACGTATGTATGGTAGGGTTTGGGGTGTTACAATTTCTATGTTCTCATCCTCTTCTGTTGAAGTTTTTCTTCATCGAATTATAGCTAATGACATTAATATCATCATTAGAATTATTAGAATTACTACTACTTTACAGTAGTATCATAATTTAACATATAGTGATAATTATATTTTGTAAATAGATCTTTATGTTTTCATAAAAGTTCTTCTATTAATTTTAAATATTCTACTTGTTCATTCTTATCTTATGTTTTAGAAAATTGATTTGTCAATGTTCTATAAGTGTTTTATAGGATTAGAAGTCATATTTTTCTTGTTTTTAAATTTTTTCTCTTTTTGTTTTGTTTTTAATATTTTTATAGGTAGAAGATTCATTGAAGAATCATCTTCATCCAGATAAAACTAATATAACATTACTATTACCATAATATAAAGGTCCTAAATCTAAATCCGATTCTATATTATTATTAATAACTTGATCTAATTTATTATTAACATCGATAAAAGTTCTTTAGACTTGTTGTTCAAATCTAAATCATTCTTTCACCCATATTATCTACTTTTCTTCTATTTTACTAACTTTTGTTATATAACTTATTAAAATATATAGATGTCATATCTATTAAACTATTGATACCTTTACTAAAGTCAAAACATTATTTTCATTCTTAAGTCAATATGCATAGTATGATTACAAGTTTTATCTTTGTATAAACAATCCATTTTGTTCCATGTTTTTATCTCTGGTACCTAAAGCCAATGCATGTCTTAGCGTCTTCACACTAGCGCCTACAACAACCACTCGGACTAGCGGCAACAAGAAAGCGAATCACGAGATATATGGGTTTTAAGATAAAACAACGATAAAACAACGAAAATGAAGATAAAGATAGAAACTTACAATGATAACTACGATATTAGAACTCCAAAAATCGTTACTCAAGGGCTCCTCGATACCAATTACGGGGAGAGGATTATATGCACAAGCGGAAGGCTATTATAATATCGTAGATTTTATTATACAAGAAGAAAGCTAGATAATTTACAAAGATGATCAAGGAAGATCTTTATCTCTTGAGCAAGAGAGTATACAAAGAAAACTAAAAATGATTCTCAAATCGGATGCCTTGTGAAACACCCCAAACTTTGGCCCACGAGATTTGCCCAGTTTGGTATGTTCCTCAAGTAAACCAGGTTTCAAAATTCTTTAGTTACCTAGAAAAACATGCGATTTAAAAAAAACATTGTTTGGGTTAGGCTTGTGTTGAAAGAATTCAATTCTTTATATTAAAAATTTTACTTAAACTTTAATAGGTAAAACTCATAATCATAATAAATAGAAATAAATGGAAAACAATTCAACTATGGCCTTATGGCCTTATTACATCAAATAATTTCCAAGTAATTCAAGTACTTAAATAGAAATAGTAGTTCATAAAATAAAAACTTCATGTTGAGCATAAGCCACCACAGTTTCTGCCGTCAGGTCCATCACTTTGTTCATCACACGAAACATGGTCCCTAGCAGGGGTGAGTCAAATGGACTCAATGTGTACGACACTAAGTCATAATAGAATCGGGCATCTGGGGAGTTACACCTTCAAAACATAGAATACAAGTTATGATGCATTCCCAAACCCAAACCTAATTGTCCATCAGCTACACACCACGAAACACCCCAAACCCGGCCCACGAGATTTGCCTAGATTTGGTATGTTCCTCAAGTAAACGGGTTTCAAAATTCTTTCATTACCTAGAAAACATGCGATTTAAAAAAAAAAACATTGTTTAGGTTGGGCTTGTGTTGAAAGCAATTCAATTCTTTATATTAAAAATTTTACTTAAACTTTAATAGGTTAAAACTCATAATCATAATAAATAGAAATAAATGGAAAACAATTCAACTATGGCCTTATGGCCTTATTACATCAAATAGTTTCCAAGTAATTCAAGTACTTAAATAGAAATAGTAGTTCAAAAATAAAAACTTCCACGTTGAGCATGGCCACCACAAGTTACCAGTCGGTCCATCATTTGTTCATCACACAAACATAGTCGCTGTGAGAGTGTGAGTCAAGCGGACTCAATGTGTACACAAACACTAAATCAAAATAGAATCGAGGCATACAAATGTTTCACATTCATATCATAGCATACAAATTATGATGCATTCCCAAACCCAAACCTAATTAGCCATCCATTACACTCCCAGTACCAACTTTGCACACAGTGGGGACTACTAAGTCGACCCTCCTTCCGCTACCTCCATATCGCGGTCTTAGGTCACCACATTTGTGGTCTTAGGTCACCACATTCGGATATCGCGATCTTAGGTCACCGCATTGAGTCTCTGTGGTCTTAGGTCACCACATTCGGATACCACGGTCTTAGGTCACCGTGTTAAGTGGTCTTAAGTCACCACATCCACTTCCCCTTTAAAACAAACCCATATGCCCCATATAATGATGATATGCATAAATATGCGAGTTCACATACTTATCATATTCTCATGTTACTAATGACCTTTTCATATTCTTTGTAGAAGTAGGAAAGCGTGCACAGTACTTAGTACCATAACATGGTACCCTAGCCACTTTCATATTCTTAATATCACATATTTTAATAAAGCAGGCCATGAAACATAGTAAGAAGTAGTGTAGAATTACACACGATTTGTTAACCACTTCTGAAATCTCGAAATCGATCTCTCACTGCATTAGATCTCAAGTTCCTACAAGCGATTAACCACTTACTATTTAGCACAAAGCCTATTAATTTAGAAAACCAAATCCTAGTAGGATTTGTATTCTTAAAGCTTACCTTGGTGTCAATTTGATGATTTAATCAAATCCCAAAGACTAAATATTTTTCCCCTTTGAAATTGGCTAGTCACTAAATCCCTTGAATTGGTTAGTTTTAGACTTAAAACACATAATAATAGATCTACTACTAAAATAGGCCTTGGCCAGAATTTACCTTTGTTCTTACCTTCCAAATCTTAAATCCCGGATTGGATCCTTGCTTCTTTATTCTTTATCGAAATCCCTATGTACCCATGTTAGATCAACCTAACATTAAATCATAATAATATAGCTTATGGTAGAGATGGTATTCATAACTTACCTTAGATCTTAGAAGTTCAGAAAGATACCTTCTTGTAGTTGACAATTTCTTAAATCCAGAAAACACCCTTCCATAACTTTCGGCCAAAATCCATAATAGAGATTAGTCCTAAATTTTAGATAGGTTTAAAATATAAAAGAATTGAAACCAAACTTTGGATCTTACCCTTTTTAAGAAATCGGTAGCACCCTTGTTAAAAGCCCACTTAAAGAATCGGCCTTGATGACTAGATGATAAAGTTTGGCTTTGTGATTTAATGGAGAAGTCGACTAGAGGTTCTCTTGGGGTATTTGGTTTCCACGAAAATAAGGAAAAGAAACTTGAGAATTTTGGCAATGGTGGACTATAGATTCAGGCTTGACAAAAGAAAAGAGAAGAGAAGAGGAGAGCACTTTCGAAATTCGGCGAGAGAGAGGAGGAGGAAAAAATTGATGAGTAGCCCTATTTCCTTCCTTTTATAAGCGAAACTACTCCTCGAGATCCCTTACTTGGCAACCACTCTTCTTTATTTGATAGCTTTATCTCTTAATTTAAAATAATTAGAGAATAATCCTTTATTATCTCTTGAAAATAATCCAAATTAAATCCTTATTTATCACCTTATTAATCGAATATTAAAGAGAATAAAACTCCTCCTTTCTAGAAGGCTTGTGCCGTCCATTTCGGAAAGCACAGAAGCAAAAATAAAACTTCTTTTATTTGCTTCCCAAGTGACTCGAACTCAGGCCCAACACCTTGCATGTGGCGCCATTTCGAGAGGCCTACAGTGGAATCTTGAGCCACTTTTCCAAACTGTTTGTGTGTCAAATTTCACAAACTTTTTCTTTTAAGGCCACCTTGCCTTAATTTCCTCTTTTAAACTTTAAAACTACGACATTTCTAAGTCATTTCTAAGTTTCCAAAAATTTTAGTTTAGCTCTTTAAACTTGACATTTCCTTACATTTCAAGTTTCCAAAAATTTTTGTTTTCCTCTTTAAACTTGACATTTCCTTTCATTTCCAAGTTTCGAAATGTTAAGCTTTCCTCTTTTGAATCATTTCTAAATCATTTCCTTACATTTCCTAGTTTCAAAAATATTGAGAATACATTCATAACACATAAGACATGTCATTTCGCACCATTAAAGCGAAAATGCATAGGCCTTTTTAGGATGTTCTGAGTTCTACCCCCTTAAAATAATTTAGTCCTCGAAATTTCCTAGCTAAAATAATTAAAGGGTATTCCGTCGCATTGCCTCTTACGGCTCCCCACAAGCTTCCTCAGATCCATGGTTGTGCCATAACACTTTGACTAGAGGCGACTTCCTCATAACACTTTCACGTCTCGTTCCAAAATCTGAATCGGCTCCTCTTGTAGGATAAGTCGGCCTTAGCTCCACCTCTTCAGCGGGTACTCGTGAGATGGATCAATCGATATCGCGTAGCATGGAAACATGGAATCGTCGTGCATCTACTTCAATTCAGATGGCAACTCTAAGCGATATGCCATTTGGTCCACTTCGCTTCAACACTCGATGAGGCCTATAAACCTTGGGCTTAACTTCCCGCTGCGGCCAGAACCTCATTACCTTTTTCCAAGCGAGACTTTCGAAACACTTGGTCTCCCACTTCAAACTCTATTTCCTTCCACTTAAGATCTGCGTCGACTTACGCCTATTAGAGGCTTCCTTTAACCGTACTCGAATCATCTCAACCTTCTCTTGATTTGGCCACTAACTTTCTGGACCCAAAACTCGGCGTTCTCTAACTTGATCCAACAAGTAGGAGTTCTACACTTCCGACCATACAATGCTTCATATGGTGCCATCAGAGATGCTAGCACGATAGTTTGTTGTTGTAAGCGAGTCGGCTAAAGGCAAATAGTCTTCCCAACTTCCTCGAAATCCATCACCTGACCTCTCAACATATCCTCCAACACTTGTATAACTTCGTTGGGTGTCCATCGATTGTGGATGAAAAGCAGAAGTGAAGTCCAACTTAGTGCCTAAAGCTTGATGAAGTGCCCTCCGGAGGCAAGAGCGTAAACCTTGGGTCTCTATCGGAGATGATCGTCTTGGTACACCATGTAACCTCACAATTTCCGCCACATATAACTTAGCCCGACGACAGAGAATAGTCAACTCTTACAGGGAAGAAGTGCGCGGACTTAGTCAAGCGGTCCACTATCACCCATCTGAGTCCTTCTTAGTAGGCGTAAGGGGAAGCCCACTAACGAAATCCATGGTAATTCTCTCCCACTTCCATTGCGGAATCTCGATTGGTTGAGGCGATCTGATGGAACTTGGTGTTCGACCTTAACTGGCGACCGTCAAACATTTCCCCACAAATTGGTCACTTCTTGCTTAGATCGGACCACCAAAATTGTTCCCTTAGATCTGCATGCGACAATGCCTCGGGATGCATAGCATAAGGGCTACTATCGCCTCTCAGAAAGAATCCTTTGTCTTAACTCCTTGTCCTTAGGCATACATGCCTTTCCCTTGAAACACAATACTCCCTCATCATTAACACTATAATCCTCTAACTCTCCATTCCGTACTTGTTGTAACTTAACACTTAGATCCTTATCAACCAAGCTTGTCCCTCTTTCACCTCATTCGACCATGTGGGCTTGACTTGCAACTCGCCAATAGGCTTCCATCATCGTACAAACTTAAGTGAGCAAACATAGCCCTTAGATCGACACAACCTTACGACTTAGGGCATCGGCTACCACATTCGCCTTGCGAATGATATTACATCGAGCGATCGTAGTCCTTCAACAACTCCACCCACCTTACGTTGCCTCAGAGTTCAACTCCTTACGAGTCAGCGAGATACTTAAGGCTCTTGTGAGTGCGTGCCAGATCAGCGACCTTTCTCCATAAGTAGTGCCTCCAAACCTTAAGGCGAAAACCAGCATTGCGGTTCCAAGTCATGAGTTGGGTAGTTAACCTCATGAGGCCTTAGTTGCCAGGAGGCAGCATAGCGACTACTTTTCCTTCTTGCATTAGCACACATCCTAATCCCGTATCACGACGTCACAATACACCACAAAATCCTTCCCGACCTCTGTTTGGAGTGCTGCTAGGAGCCTCAGTCAACACCTTCTTAAGGTTGTCAAAGCTTTTACATTGCTTATCGGACCATTCAAAGGTACTTCCTTCCTTAGTAACTTTTTCAAAGCGCGGCTATTGTGAGAAAATCCTCCCACAAACCTTACATAGTGCTTTGCCAATCCTAAGAAACTTGAATCTCGACCACAGGACTTAGGTGGTTTCCAATCTAATCTTGCCTCAATCTTAGGGTCCACCCTTATTCCTTCATGAGCGCCACATGCCACTAATAATGCAACCTCCTTAGCCAAAACTTCGCACTTGCTGAATTTGGCATATAGCTTCTTCTCCTTAACACTTGCAACACTTTAGGAGATGCTGCGTCATGTTCTTCCTCGGACTTGGGTATACTAGGATATTGTCGATGAACACAACAACGAACCCGATCAAGTAGGGTTGAAAAACCCGGTTCATCATATCCATGAGCGGTTGGAGCGTTCATGAACTAAGCGGCATTACTACAAACTCATAATGGCGTATCTTGTCCTAAAGGCGGTCTTATGGATATACGCCTCTTTTACCTTCAGCGATGATATCGGCCCGTAGATCTATCTTGAAAACACAGTTTGCCCCGCTGGCGATCGAACAAGTCATCTATCCTTGGAAAGGATACTTGTTCTTAATGGTCGGTTTATTCAGTAGCGATAGTCTATGCACATTCGCATAGTCCCATCTTTCTTCTTCACAAACAAGGCCAGGTGCTCCCCCACGGAACACCTTTGGGTCGAATAAACCCGCGATCAACAACTCTTAGATCGGGCCTTGAGCTCCACCAACTCCTTTAGCGCCATTCGGTATAGGCGATTGACACGGGAGGCTGTTCCGATAGTAAGTCTATTCCAAACTCCACCTCCTATGCAGGGGTATTCACAGTAATTCTTCGGAAATACATCTTCAAAGTCTTTCACCATTCTAACTCCACTAACACCTTCTTCCTTTCCACCTAACGCATACGAAGGCTAAGAATGCCTTGCACCCTTTCTTAACCATTTTCTCGGCCTTCAACGCGAAACTCACGTTGGGCGGGTAGTTTCTTCTCTCTCGATCATTACTACTACTTCATCCTCTAGGGTCCTTAGTTCCATTCGTTTAGCGCACAATCCAACACGGCTCGGTGCTCTACTGCTTGATCTATTCCAAGTATAAGTTCAAACTCCTCGAAAGGTAGTTCCATTAAAGTCGGCCAGAAAGTTCACTCCACTGAATCTCTAGGGGTACATTCGAAAGATCTTATCCACCACTACGAGTTAGACCTAATGGGCTTACTACGGTCATCTGCCTATCGGAAGGTTGAGTCTAGGCCTAGTGTTTCCACTACACTACATGGAACATAGGAATGGGTCGAGCCCACATCAATTAGAGAAAAATAAGGCTTGTCAAAATAAAGAAAGCGTGCAGGTTATAACGTCCTGTGGCGTCTACATCTTCCCTCCGTGAACCGCATAAACCAAACACAGTTTGCCTTGCCTCGGCATTAAGCGGCACCTGCGCCTTGTGTTCCCACGACCTCTGCTGCACCATTACCTGCATTTACTCGAACCAAGACCTCGTTGAAATGCGGTCCTCCTCTACGGTTTGACTAACATTACGGTTGTTGGTGGCTTTCATCGATTGCTTAGGACAATCCTTGATCACATGGTCCTTGGACCCACATCTAAAACATCCTCCTATTTTCTTCAAGCACTCTCCTAAGTGCTTCTTTCCCACCACATCACAAAGTCGATCAGCCATACGAACCAACTTCTTGACCTCGTGGCCCATCAACTCTAGGCCTCTTATGAACCTTTCGGGCGTTCCAAAACCTCTTTTGGGCATATTCCTATCCATAGCTTTGCTTTGTAGAATCCTTGATTCCCTCGGCCACCTTGGCCTTTTCTACCAGCGAGAAAACTCCCGCTCGATGCGGTGCTATCAACGATCTCGAGATCATCCCTTAGCCCGTGCTCAAAAAATGGACCACGGCGCTTTCATGCTCGATTGCCACTACTCCTCGAGCATATCGGCTCAACCTTAGAATTCGACCTCATACTGCGCCCACGGACTTGTTCCTTGAACCCGGCCCGAAATGCCTTCCTTTGCTCATCGGTATGCGGTTTCCCACATACTTCTTACGAAATGCTTCCTTAACATATTCCCGGTCGGATCCTCGGTAGTGGCACCATCGAAACGAGTCAACCACCAGCGTCGCGCTTCATCGGCGTAGCGGTGCCACCATTCCTTTTAACTTCTCCTTAGGGGTCAAGTCAAGCTCATCCATGATGCGCTCTGTTGCTTCCAACCGATTACTCGGCCAGGCCGGGTGCCACACCGTCTCCACGAAACATTTGGCTCCATTGGCTCGGAGCCACTCGAGCCTGAGACTTACGGGTTCCCGAATTTCCTCTTGCACGACCACCAACTCCAAAACTCGCGGCCACGGCTGCGACCACGGCATCATCCGTCGAGGCTTCTTGCTCCAGCCACCAGCGGTAGGGGTGGTAGTGGCGATGGTATCTCATTATCGGACCCTTGACCCGATCTAGCGGGTTCTAACACAAATCATCCTTCCTCTACCTTGTCCACGGCGACCACGTCCTCTAGAGCTCATTTCTAACGTCGTGATCGATTAAGTTTTATGAATTAGTCTTTGTTTCACTTGATTACCGCGAAGAAATTTTATGAAAAGAGTTTTAGGAGTGGTTCTTTCGTATGCTACTACTGATCTTTCCATTCATTCATCCATACATCCATCAAACAATCATGAACTCGTTCATTCGAGAGAAAGGTTGTAGTTTTCATTGTTATTGTTTTTTCTTCCACTACAGGGGGTATTTTAAATGAGTCTGTCATACGAGGTATTTTCATAATTTTTCAAAAGGAAAAAGTTCCTTGGTGACTTTGTCACAAAGTATTTTGGTATTTTTAAATTTAGAGGTATTTTGAAAAATTTTGAAATCGAGAATATTCGGTGATTTTGGACCTCGGGAGTATTTTGGTGATTTTTTTTCCAAGCGGGGGTAAATTTGTGAAATCTTATAAATCGGGGATATTTCAAAGGTTGCAAAACTTTGAGGTTCTTTTGAAATTGTACTTTTCAAAGCGGTGATGTTGCAAAATTTTAGAAATCGAGGTCATTTTGGTAATTTTATAAGTTAGGGGCAATTTTGAAATTTCCAAAATTCAAAGTATTTTGATAATTTGCAAATTAGGGTTTTGAACATTGATAAAATAATGAAATTTTGGCAAAGCTGTTGGGTAGTTGGTCATTTATAAACCAAAGGGTATTTTGGTAATTTTACCACTAGGGGCATTTTTGTATAAATCGGAAATCTTTGAAAAATTTTGTAAAGATGGTTTCATGAATTTAGAAGAAAGTTTTAAGCGTTCTAAAACTAGGGTTTTGTTGTTTTTATAAAAACACGGCTAATTCCCTTTGGGTTTTAGTTATTGTGTTTAGCCTATGGCCAGTCCTCTTGGTCGGGTGAACAAAGCTCACGCACCAGGCGAGGATTATTTGGAGAGGAGGTGAGTCCATGTGACTGCTTAAATACCAAGCTCCCACCAAAGCCATTCCTAGACACAGCGCCTGCGAGAGGTTGCCACACCTCACAAGAGCCCTGCAGGTTAGGGTGAGCAGAAATTCACGCACCAGGTAGGATTCTGCGAAGAGGAGGTGAGTCACTAGGGTTTGCTTAAATACCGGGCTCTTAGGATCAATCCTGACATGCGCCTGGGGGTTACCACACTAACTTAGTGACTTAGCCATGGGTTTGTTTAACGTTCCTTAAGTCTTATGTGTTTGTGTTTTAGTAAACTAGTCCTGGGGTTCAAGTTCCTATCATGCTATTCTCGTTCCATTCCTTTTCTACCCATCTAATATTCATTACACATAATCACACAAATAGTTAGGGGTACTTACAGGTGGTGCGGGTCGGAGACTTTAGGTGCCATGCGGAAAACACACTTGTTTCATAAAATATTTTCAAAAAAAAAAAACTCATTTGGGCTCGCTTTGAAAGCGTTTTGGGCCTTGGCCTGATGAGGATTTTAAAGCTGGCTCACGATACCAAGCTGAAACACCCCAAACCCGGCCCATTGAGTTTGCCCAGTTTGGTATGTTCCTCAAATGCATCGGTTTCAAAATTCTTTCGTTACCTAGAGAAAACATGCGATTTTAAAAAAAAAACATTTTTGGGTTGGGCTTGTGTTAAAAAGCAGATTCAATTCTTTATATTAAAAATTTTACTTAAAATTTAATAGGTAAAACTCATAATCATAATAAATAGAAATAAATGGAAAACAATTCAACTATGGCCTTATGGCCTTATTACATCAAATAATTTCCAAGTAATTCAAGTACTTAAATAGAAATAGTAGTTCATAAAATAAAAACTTCATGTTGAGCATGGCCACCACAAGTTACTGCCGTCTGGGTCCATCACTTTGTTCATCACACACGAAACATGGTCCCTAGCGGGGTGAGTCAAGCGGACTCAATGTGTACCACGACACTAAGTCATAATAGAATCGGCGTCTGCGGGAGTTACACCTTCAAAACATAGAATACAAGTTATGATGCATTCCCAAACCCAAACCTAATTGTCCATCCGCTACACACCCCGTACCAACCATGCACCTGGTGGGGACTACTAAGTCGACCCTCCTTCCAGCTACACTCCAAATTGCGGTCTTAGGTCACCGCGTTCGTGGTCTTAGGTCGCCACGTTCGGATTCTTTGTGGTCTTAGGTCACCACTTTGGTTCTTTGTGGTCTTAGGTCACCACTTTCGAGATATCACGGTCTTAGGTCACATGTGTTCGTGGTCTTAAGTCACCACATTCACTTCCCCTTTCAAACAAACCCATATACCCCATATAATGATGATATGCATAAATATGCGAGTTCACATTCTTATCATATTCTCATGTTACTAATGACCTTTTTCATATTCTTTGTAGAAGTAGGAAGCGTGCACGAGTACTTAGTACCATAACATGGTACCCTAGCCACTTTCATATTCTTAATATCACATATTGTAATAAAGCAGGCCATGAAACATATTAAGAAGTAGTGTGGGAGTACACACACGATTTGCTTAACCACTTCTTTGAAATCCGAAATCGATCTATTGCCTTAGATCTCAAGTTCCTACAATTGATTAATCACTTACTATTTAGCACAAAGCCTATTCGGCTAGAAAACCAAATCTAGTAGGATTTGTATTCTTAAAACTTACCTTGGTGTCGATTTGATGATTTAATCAAATCCCAAAAACTAAATATTTTCCCCTTTGAAATCGGCTAGTCACTAAATCCCTTGAATTGGTTAGTTTTAGAAACTTAAAACACATAATAATAGATCTACTACTAAAATAGGCCTTGGCCGGAATTTACCTTTGTTCTTACCTTCCAAATCTTAAATCTCGAATTGGATCCTTGCTTCTTTATTCTTTGTCAGAAATCCTATGTACCCATGTTAGATCAATCTAACATTAAATCATAATAATATAGCTTATGGCTGAATGGTATTCATAACTTACCTTAGATCTTAGAAGTTAGAAAGATACCTTCTTGTAGTTGACAATTTCTTAAATCCGAAAACACCCTTCCATAACTCGGCCAAAATCCATAATAGAGATTAGTCCTAAATTTTAGATATGTTTAAAATATAAAAGAATTGAAACCAAACTTTGGATCTTACCCTTTTTAAGAAATCGGTAGCACCCTTGTTAAAAGCCCCTTAAAGAATCGGCCTTGATGACTAGATGATAAAGTTTCGGCTTTTGGGATTTAATGGAGAAGTCGACTAGAGGTTCTCTTGGGGTATTTGGTTTCCATGAAAATAAGGAAAAGAAACTTGAGAATTTTGGCAATGGTGGACTATAGATTCAGCTTGACAAAGAAAAAGAAGAAGAGAAGAGGAGAGCACTCGAGAAATTCGCGAGAGAGAGAGGAGGAAGAAAAAATTGATGAGTAGCCCTATTTCCTTCCTTTTATAGCCAGAAACTACTCCTCAGAATCCCTTACTTGGCCACCACTCTTCTTTATTTGATAGCTTTATCTCTTAATTTAAAATAATTAGAGAATAATCCTTTATTATCTCTTCAAAAATAATCCAAATTAAATCCCTTATTTATCACCTTATTAATCGAATATTAAAGAGAATAAAACTCCTCCTTTCTAGAAGGCTTGTGCCGTCCACCTCGAGAACTTACGGAAGCAAAAATAAAACTTCTTTTATTTGCTTCCCAAGTGACTCGAACCAGGCCCAACACCTTGCATGTGGCGCCATTTCAGGAGGCCACTAAGTGGCATCTTGAGGCCACTTTTGTAACACCCCAAACCGGCCCAAACATTCATTGAATTTGGTATGTTACAGGAAATCATTTTGTAGAATCCCTTTTTAGCCGACTTAAGTTTGTGAAAGCGTTTCATTTTATATGTTTTTATTAAGTCGGGTTGTTCTGGAGATATTGAATGTACCCAGATGTACGATAAAAACACTTTGCGTTTAAATTTTAGAAAACGTGTGTACCCATTTTAAAGTCATTAAGTAACTTAAAAAATTATCAAAATATGTAAAGTAAGCAAAATAAAATCTTAGGAGGCCTTATTACAACTTGAACAAATGAAACAGAAAATAAATATGAAAATAGTGAAAGTTCATTTTAAATCACACTTCCTTTGCATGGCCACCTTGACTCCATCAGGCTCCTATCCGCGATCTCTGAGTCACTGAAAAGTTAAAGGAGAAGGTGAGTCACCAAGACTCAATGTGTAACCCTTCCCCAGTTTAGTGCAACATCATACACAATTTATAACTAAGTTAACATGCGAGAAAAATTTAACATGCACCCAACCTAGCCATCAATACACCTTTCTCTACCCGTGTGGTACCAAACCACTTTGGTGGTGCCAAACCAGGTGTCCAAAGACCACGATATCCATCAATATTGTGGTGCCAAACCACTTGGTGACCGAAGTCACGAATAGTAGTGATGGGGCCAACCCGTCGTGTGATACCAAATCAGCTGGCGTCAATCCCGTTATATTATCGTGGGGCCAACCCAGTGGTACCAAACCAGCGGGGCGAGGCGCTATGAGGTGCCAAACCTCTGGAGGTGCCAAATCTCTGGTGGCCAAGTAGTCACAATGTGGTACCAAACCAGCTTTGGTGTCGTCGACCACGAATATCAGTTCCCCCTCCACTCATATATCCCACATCAATCCATGATATACAACAGATTTCATGCCAACATATATTTAAATCACATATACCAAATATGCCATGCTTCCCAAAAGCATCAAATAGTAACTCATATTGTGAGAGACTTACGAATCATCGCTTATACGAATTCGATATTAAATCCAAAGCTACATAAACAAGATTTAGCATATACAACATTTATTACGATTAATTAATCATAAAGTGTGTATGTACACACACATCACCAACGTTATCCTAAATCTCGGAGAAACCAATCGGCCCCACTAGCCTTCCTTACCTACACGCTTGAGTACTAACTTGACTACGGTATGCGATTACGCCGCTTCCAAGCGATTGATAACGAATGAAGGCTTGGTTTGAAGATCTCAAAATCCCGGGGCACCTAGGCAGTTCGGTTTCAACAAGTAATTAGCACCCTTGCTCACAAGTCAGAAATCGGCTCTTATTCCTTTAGAAATCGACAAGAACAAGAGAAACAAAATAAGGCATTCGGCTTTGACCACTTACCCACCTTATGAACCGATTGGAGAAAAGACTAGAGGAGGTCACCTTTGCTTGATATTCGGCCAAGACTACACCAAATAGAGGAAAGAAATTCGACAAGGTGGTAGGGAGTAGGTTTACGGCTAGAGGAAGAAAATAATGGGAAAAAGGAGATGGGGTTTGGTTTTGAGAAGATGAGGAAGAAAAAGAGAGGGGAAAGAGGGTAGGTGTTTAGGCTAAGGGTCAAAAGAATAAGAGAGTAGATGGCAAATGGTATTTTTCGGTTTGAGAGAGAATGAAAAGGAAGAACAAAAGATGTGACTAGCCAGAAAGTTATGAGGAAGAGGCTAAGAAAATTCGGCACTAACCCCTATGCTTGTCGTCCACTCCTATCAACAAGGAGTTCAAATTTTCAGCAATTTCCTTGAATTGCTCTTGACCAATTGTTTGAAGATAATCGAATAATTTGAATAAATTAAAAGCCTAAATTTTCTCCTTGGAATTAATCAAATAAAATCCATTTAAAAACCAAATAATATCCTCATTATCCACTTATCATTTAAAAGAGTTTAAAATGAAAAATCTCTCCCCTATGCCGTCCCAATTAAGAGCAAAAAGAGAATTTCATGACTCGAACACAAGCTCCTTGTTCTCCACTGTGGCGTCAACTCCAACTCTTAAGTGGCCTCCTTTTGCCACTATTCCAAGGCCATTTACGTGTCAAATAATCCCTCATTTATTCTTGTAACCCCTACTTACTAAGGCTCCCTACCTTTAAAGCTTATAAAAATATTTTCCACTATTAAGAGCCTACTCAAGACCCCTAATTAAGCCTTACTTTCCACAATTATTATCACGACAATTCAAACACGGGAAAAATAATTCAATCACGAATAACCCCTATCTTAGGATGTTCACGGTTCTACCCCCTTAAAAATAATTTACGGCCTCGAAATTACGATCGAAGAGGTGGGGTATTCTTTGCGCATCACATCCTCGGGTTCCCACGTAGCTTCCTCTGCACCATGGTTTAGCCATAGCACTTTCACCAAAGTCGCGATTTCCTTACGTAGAACCTTGACATCTCGATCTAGGATGCAGGCGGTTCTTCCTCGAAAGATAAGTGCGAGTTTACCTCAATCTACGCCCACGGGCACAGCGTGTGATGGATTTGACCGATACCGTCTCGGCATCGACACATGAAAGGCGTCATGAATCGACTCAACTCTGCGCGGTAGTTCGGTGACAAGCTCTACAGGTCCCACTCGCTTCAACAACGTATATGGGCCAATGAACCTTGGGCTTAGCTTCCTTTTTCGCCCAAATCTTAATATCTTTTTCCAAGCGACACCTTGAGAAAGACTTTATCTCCTCTTTGCATATTCCATTTCCTTACGCTTAAGATCGGCATAAGACTTACGCCTGTCGATGCCTCCTTGAGACGAGCGAATCACCTTGACTTTGTCCTCGGTTTACTGTCACCAACTCTGGACCCAGAACTTGTCATTCTCCCAACTCCATCCAACATGTAGGAGTTCGGCATTTCGTCCATCTGATTAACCGTGCGGTGCCATTTGAATACTTTCTTGATAACTATTGTTATAAGCGAATTCCGCCAATGGTAGATACTCCTCCCAACTGCTGCTTTGAAATCCAAAAGCGCATCCTCTTAGCATATCCTCTAAGATCTGTATAACCCTTTCCGATTGCCGTCGGTGTTGTGGATGAAAAGGCATCTGAAATCAATCGTGTACCCAAAGCTCGATGCAACGCTTTCGGAACAACAGCGTAAATCTGGGATCCCTATCAGAGATGATTGATACTTGCACTCCATGCAACCTCACTATTTACGACACATCAGACTTAGCTAGCTTCTAAAGTGAGTAATCCACTCTCAGCTGGTATGAAGTGGTTTGTCGGGCGATCCACAATCACCCAAGCTGCGTCCTTCTTCTTTGGGCGTGAGGGTAGCCAGCGAAATCTATAGTGATCCTCCCCATTTCCGCTGCGGGATCTTCAACTTTGGTTGAAGTAACCACGATGGCAAGCGATGTTCGGCCTTTACTGCGACATGTCGGACACTTTCCCACAAGCTCGATTACCTCGCTTTCAACCACAGCCACGAGTGTTTCCGCAAATCTCCATACATCTTACTACCTCCGGGATGCATAGTGTAAGAGGCTGCTATGTGCATCTTGAAGAATTCTTTGCCTCAACTCCACATCCTTCGGCATACAAGGCCGCCCTTGACAGCATAGTCCACCATCATCAGTCAAACTATACCCTTCTAAATCACCATCTTGAACTTGCAACTTCCTTGCGTTCAAACCATCATCCACCAATTGCTTTTCCTTAATCTCCTCGATCCAAGTTGGCTTAACGAAGTTACGCCAAAAGACTTCCATCATCGTATAGAATGAGGTGAGCAAACATCGCTCTTAAGTGCATCACGACCTTAGGCTCAGCAGCGTCGACCACCACGTTAGCCTTGCGGGATGGTATTCAATTGAAACGATCGTAATCCTTTAACAGTTCAATCCATCGGCGTTTGCATCAAATTCAAGTCTTTACGAGTCAAAAGATACCTCGGACTTTTGTGATCCGTGTAGACTATCGACTTCTCCCCATACAAGTAATGCCTCCATATTTTCAAAGTGAAGACTCTGCGCTAACTCCAAATCGTGAGTTGGATAGTTAACCTCATGCGGTCTTAGGCGGCGGGATGCATAGGCCACTACCTTCCCTTCTGCATCAACACACATCCCAAACCCGATTATGGGATGCATCGCAATAAGCCGTGAACAATTTCCACGCCTCGAGTTTGTACTAGAAGCTGGAGCTTAGTCGAGAATCTTCCTTAGCTTATCAAAACTTCATTCTTTGCTTCTCCGTCCATACAAATGGAACTCCTTTCCTTAATAAGCTTAGTCAGCGGTCTTTGCGATTAAAGAGAACCCTTCCACAAACCTTGATAGTACCTGCCGGACCAGCTTGAATTTACGCCCGCGGCCTAGGCGGTTTCCAATCAACACCGCTTCAACCTTACGAGGTCCTCTAATCCGCCGGTGACACTCGTGACCCAAAAAGCCACCTCCTAAGCGAGTCGCGCTTGCGAATTTGGCATATAAGCTACTTCTCCCTCGGTACTTGTAGAACTATCGCAAATGCTGTCATGCTCCTCCTCCGTCTTTGAGTAAACCAATATATGATCTATAAACACCACAACAAAGCCAGTCAAGTATTGTTGAAACACCTATTCATTAATTCCATGAATCTTTGCGGTAGCGTTGGTCAACAAATGGCATCACCAAAAACTTCGTAATGCCCATACCGAGTTCGGAAGGCCGTCTTGTGCATCCACTTCCTTCACCTTAAGTTGATGATAACCCGACCTAAGATCTATCTTTGAAAAAAGCGATGCACCCTTCAATTGGTCAAACAAGTCATCGATGCGAGGCAGCGGATACTTGTTTTTGATCGTTAACTTGTTTAAGCGGCGGTGAGTCGATACACATCCGCATTGAGCCGTCTTTCTTCTTGACAAATATACGCAGTGCTCCCCACGGAGATATACTTGGTCGGATAAACCCTCGATCCAAGAGCTCACGAATTTGAGCCTTGGCTCCACAATTCCTTTGGTGCCATTCGGTGAAGTGCTATGAACACGGCGCCGTTCGGGTAACAAGTCTATACCAAATTCAACTTCCCGATTGGGAGCGGACCAAGTTCTTACAGGAACACATCAGCGAACTCCTCTACGTTCGAACCTTCTCAGCTGGCGACTCCTTAGCCTCCAAGGCACATATCACGAACCAAAAGGCCTCACAACCCTTCGACCATCTTCTCGGCCTTCAAGCGGATACCACGTTAGATAGGTAATCTCCTCTATTGCCTATCATGACCACTTCACTACCCTCGACCATCTTTAGAACCATAAACTTAGCGTGCGATCCAACCTTAGCGATACTTAACCAACGATCCATTCCAAGAATCCGTCGAACTCCCCAAGCGGCGGTTCCATCCGGATCGACCATAAATACTACCCCTTGGAGTTCTAGGGGTACATCCTATATAGCTTGTTTACAACTACTGAGTGTCCTAGAGGGCTAATTACAGGTCATCTCCTAGAAGCGATCTCAAAGTCTAGGTTCATAGTCTCTACCACACTACTACTAGCGTATGAATCGTCGAACCCACATCTATTAATGCAACATATGGGAGACCAAAAATTAGGAGCGTCTGGGTTATGGCGTCCGGTGCATCACCCTCCTCTCGGCGCCTTGCTGCGTGGACTAAACGGTACATCTGCGCCTGCATGTTGCTGCACCTCTGCCCGGTGTACCGTGACCGACTAGAACCATTACCTCTTCTACCATTACCCGACCCTGCTGTGGTGGTCGCCGTTCTAACACGATGCGGTTCGACCCTGCAGGTGATTCTTAGCTAACTTAGGGGCGGTCCCTTACGGGTGATCCAACGATCCACATTCAAAGCATCCCCTTTCACCAGTCAACAACCTCCCCAATGTGATTTCCCACGGCGATTACCTTTGGTGGTCTACGATTCATGACCATGGGCCTCCTGCTGATTGGCCCCTCTGCCTAGCCCTCTTACGTGCATTACTACTCGATCCGGATGACCCAAAGCCTCTTTTACGCTTACTCCTATCATAGTTACGTCTTACGGACTCCTTAACCCCTTCGGCTACCTTAGCCTTTTCCACGAGCAACAAACTCACGCTCTATGGCGTGGAGCAATCAACAACCTTAACTCATCCTAAGTCCCGTCTTCAAAGCGGACACGGCGTTCATGCTCTGTTGACATAATTCCCGAGCATGGCGGCTCGGCCTCAAAATTGCGCTTCATACTACGACACGGACTTATTTCCTTGAACCAACCCGGGAAAAGCTTTCCTCTACGCATCGGTGTATGTTGGTGCCCTATACTTCTTACGATGGCGGTTTTGAAATACTCCCAAGTAAGATAATGCGCGTAGCACCATCCGGCCTGTGAGCCACCATTGATATGACTCATCCTTTAGAAGCGACAACTGCTCCTTTCGGCTTCTCCTCATCCATCGGTCAAGATCATCCATGATTCTCTCGGTCGATTCTAACCAATATTCGGCATTGCTGCGGGTGCCATTCCCGATACACCGGAATACCTCCACTCCGTTGGATCGGAGTTGCTCGGTCTGAGACTTAGAGCTCGAATTTCCTCCGCACTAGCCACCAACTCTAGAACTTCGCGGCCGCGACTGCGTCTGGCGTCATCCGTTTGGGCTTCTTGTTCAACGCCCACGGTAGGGGTGGTGGTGGCGGTGGTGCTTCATTGTCCGATCCTTGACGACTGACATAGCGGGTTCCGACATGGTGATCCTGCCTCTACAGCGTCCACGGCGGCCATGTCCTCTAGAGCTCATTCTAAGCTATTGCGCTTTAATGTCGATTTAAGGAATTTTCATGGATTAGTACTTGTTTCACTTGGTTATCCATGAAGAAATTTTATAAAGAAAGTTTAATAGAAATTCTTTCGATCAATCAAGGGTTTAAGTCCTCTATCTAGTTTACAGAAGGGCACATCCATTCCTAATACCTTTCATACTTATTCCTCCTCCCGGGGATAGTTTAGTCTTTTTCCTACGAGGGTATTTTTGTAAATTTCCAAAGTCGGGAATTATTTATTATGTTTGGCCTATGGCCAGAGTCCTCTTGGTTAGGGTGAGCCAGAAGCTACGCACCAGGTAGGAATCTTGCGAAGAGGAGGTGAGCCACGAGGGCTAGCAAGTACCAAGCTCTTAGGATCAATCCTGAACATGCGCACAGGGTTACCACACCCTAACTTTCGCGACTTAATTCGTAGGTTTGTTTAATTAGTCATTTAAAATCTTATGTATTTTGTTGGAGTGGGCTAGTCCTAAAGTTCAAACACCTATCATTCTATCTACCTACCCTTCTACCAATAATTCATCTGAAGTCGGAAGTACTTACAGGCGGATTGGTGCAGGAGACTCGGTGCCATGCTTTGTTCAAAAACCATTATTACTTCAAGAAGGCCTACCAAAAACATTTTGGGCCTTCTTTGTCAACGTTTCATTTATATGTTTTTTTATTAAGTCGGGTTATTCTGGATATTGAATGTACCGATGTACGATAAAAACACTTTGCGTTTAAATTTTAGAAAATGTGTGTACCCATTTTAAAGTCATTAAGTAACTTAAACAAATTATCAAAATATGTAAAGTAAGCAAAATAAAATCTTAGGAGGCCTTATTACAACTTGAACAAATGAAATCGAAAATAAATATGAAAATAGTGAAAGTTCATTTAAATCACACTTCCTTTGCATGGCCTCCTCGAGTCCATCCGGCTCCTATCCAGCGATCTCTGAGTCACTGAAAAAGTTAAAGGAGAAGGTGAGTCACCAAGACTCAATGTGTAACCCTTCCCCGATTTAGTGCAACATCATACACAATTTATAACTAAGTTAACATGCAAAATTTAACATGCACCCAACCTAGCCATCAATACACCTTTCTCTACCCGTGTGGTACCAAACCCTTTGGTGGTGCCAAACCAACGGTGTCCAAAGACCACGATATCCATCAATATTGTGGTGCCAAACCACTTTGGTGACCCGAAGTCACGAATAGTAGTGATGGGGCCAACCCATCGTGTGATACCAAATCACTTTGGCGTCAATCTGTTATATTATACGTAGGGCCAACCCAGCATGTGGTACCAAACCAGCGGGGCGAGGCTATGAGTGCCAAACCTCTGGAGGTGCCAAACCTCTGGTGGCCAAGTAGTCACAATGTGGTACCAAACCAGCGGTGTCGTCGACACGAATATCAGATTCCCCCTCCATTCATATATCCCACATCAATCCATGATATACAACAGATTTCATGCCAACATATATTTAAATCACATATACCAAATATGCCATGCTTCCCAAAAGTATCAAATAGTAACTCATATTGTGAGACTTACGAATCATAAACTTATACCGTTACGGTATTAAATCCAAAGCTACATAAACCAGTTTAGCATATACAACATTTATACAGTTAATTAAACATAAAGTGTGTATGTACACACACCACCAACATTATCCCTAAATCCGGAGAAACCAATTGGCCCCACTAGCCTTCCTTACCCTACGGCAGAGTACTAACCCGGCTACGGTATGCGATTACGCTTCACTTCTAACCGATTGATAACGAATGAAGGCTTGGTTTTGAAGATCTCAAAATCCCGGAGCACCTAGGCAGTTCGGTTTCAACAAGTAATTAGCACCCTTGCTCACAAGTCTGAAATCGGCTCTTATTCCTTTAGAAGTCGACAAGAACAAGAGAAACAAAATAAGGTATTCGGCTTTGACCACTTACCCACCTTATGAACCGATTGGAGAAAAAGACTAGAGGAAGTCACCTTTGCTTGATATTCGGCCAAGACTACACCAAATAGAGGAAAGAAGTTCGGCAAGGTGGTAGGGAGTAGGTTTAGCTAGAGGAAGAAAATAATGGGAAAAAAGGAGATGGGGTTTGGTTTTGAGAAGATGAGGAAGAAAAAGAGAGGAAAGAGGGTAGGTGTTTGGCTAAGGGTCAAAAAGAATAAGAGGTAGATGGCAAATGGTATTTTCGGTTTGAGAGAGAATGAAAAGGAAGAACAAAAGATGACAGACTAAGCCAGAAAGTTATGAGGAAGAGGCTAAGAAAATTTGGCACTACTTGTGCGGAGAGAGATCGATAGTCTACAGAGATCATAAGAGTCTGAAGTACCTTTTGACTCGAGAGATTTGAATTTGAGGCGTGCGAGATGGATTGAGTTGCTCAAGGACTCGACTATTCGATTGAATATCATTGGGCAAGGCTAGCGTGGTGGCGAGCGAGTTGAGCCGTAGGGTTGTATCAGACTTAAGGCGATGTTTGCCCATTTGAGTTTGTATGGCAGCGGAGTATTGCAGCGGCTGCGAGTTAAGCCTACTTGGGTTGCGCGGTCGAGAAGCGATTAGTGGATGAGGTTACGAATGCGCGGAGGTTGCAAGTGCGGGGATGGTAGTTTGGAAGGTTCTGGTATGTCTAGTGATGGGGTCTTTGTGTTTTCAAGGAGAGCTTGTATGCTTAGAAGGATATCGAGTTAAAGTGAGGATTCTTGGGGCGCCCATAGCGGCCGTCGCTATGCATCCTAGAGGTAGCAAGATGTATAGGGATCTAAGAGAAGCGATTTTGGTGGCGGTGAAGAGAGAGGTGCGAGTTTGTTGGAAAGTGTCGACATGTCGTGCGAGTCAAGTGAACATCGATTGCCGTCGGGGTTGCTTCGGCCGATGAAGATTCCCAGTGGAAGTGGGAAAGGATAACTATGGATTTTATCGGTGGATTACCTCTTACGCCGAGCAAGAAGGACTCGGTTTGGGTAATTGTGGATCGTCGACTAAATCGGCTCATTTTATTCCGGTGAGGTTGATTACTCCCTTGAGAGGTTGGCGAAAATATGTATGTCGAGAGATAGTGAGGTGCACGGTGTGCGATGTCGATCATCTCGGATAGGGATCGGTTTACATCAAGGTTACGGAAAGCGCGCATCGAGCTCTGGGCACTGCAGGTTGGATTTATTACGGCATTTCACCTGATCGGCGAGGCGATCGGAGAGGTTATCTGATCTTAGAGGATATCTTTGAGAGGCTATGTTTTGGACTTTAGAGGTAGTTGGGAGGTTTACGCCATTAGGCCCGGGTTCGCCTACAACAATAGTTATCAAGCAAGTATCAAGATGGCACCATATGAGCGTTGTATGGTAGGAAGTGTCGCTCACCTACATGTTGGGCGGAGTTGGTGAGCGTCGATTGTTGGGACGAGTTGGTTGCGAGGCCCGAAGACAAGGTTAAGTTGATTGAGGCTCCGGTTGAAGGAAGCAGACAGGCGAAGTCTTATGCCGATCTCGAGGCGGAGAGATATAGAATTTCTTGTGGGAGATCAAGTTTTTACGAAGGTCTCGCCATGGAAGAAAGTGTTGAGGTTGGAAAGAAGGGCAAGTTAAGTTCAAGGTTTATTGGGCGTATAAGTGCGGGCGCGAGTGGGACGGTGGCTTATCGGCGAGTTACAGTGAGCTAAGTCGATTCACGGCGTATTTCCGCGTTTTGATGCTTAGGCGCTATCATTGGATCCATCGCATATCGTGGCGGTGGAGGAGATCGAGTAAATCTGGATTTGACCATGGAAGAAGAACCGGTCTGATTCTAGGCCGAGATGTGAAGGTTACTGCGTGAAAGTCGGTTCCTTTGGTAAAGGTGCTATGGCGGAATCATGGCGTAGAAGAAGCTACGTGGGAACCGAGAGGATATGATGAGCGACAATACCCTCAACTCTTTTGACCGGGTAATTTGAGGCCAAAATTATTTTTAAGAGGTAGAAGAGCGTAATATCCGGGTTAGGGGCTATTTTGATTATTGCATTGTTTGCATGTATTTGGCTGCAATGTTGTGTTTCAATTATTTTGGGGCTTAGTTGTAAGCTTGGTGTAAGCTTTGAGTGGTTGAAAACTTTAGTTTTAAGCTTTAGGTGAGGGATTTGAATGAAGTGGGGTTTATAAATATTTTTAGGAGAATGTTAGCACAAGAATTGAGCTAGTAGAGTGGCAAGTTAGGCGCCACTTGGAGCTTGGGTTTGGCGTCACTTGCGAGGAGCAGTCCCGTGTTCAAGCTGCGAGAAGTCTCATATTTTTGCTTCTATTTTGTGGCGGGGAGAAGAAGAAGTTGTGGGCGATTCAAACTCTGCCATAGACCAAGTCAAATTGTTCAAATGGTGGGTGGAGAGTAAATTGTGGAGGTTGACTAGTTCAAACTAGTTTGAATTAGTGGTTGGGAGTGTTTGGAGGTAGTGGCGAGATGTTGGGTGCTTCATGGGAGTGGTTGGTTTTGGTAAGTGGGTAAGTGGAGAGGGCAGAAATTCTTTTTGGCATTTTGGAGCATTTTCGGTCAAATTTGTGTTAGCCAAAATCCTTCTTTTGTCAAAAGCAAGCCGAAATTTCAAGTGAGTTTCTGCATTTTCTTCTTGAAACCAGAAAGTCCAAGCACATACTTGCGAAAAATTGCTTGTTTCTCTTGATATTCTTTGATAGCAGATGTTCTCTTCCATCTTTCTTTCTTGTTTATTTGTATGGCCAGAAATTAGTACCCTATTCTTCTCATACTTTCTTCCTTTCATCTCTTGAAACCTTGATAGCGAAAGTTATTCCCCAAAACATTTTCTCCATTCCTTCTTCTTTTCAAAACCAGAAAGTACTTTCCTTCTTCTTCTTCTTTTTCCCATTTCTGTTATTGGCGAATATCAACCCCTTTCTTTTCATCTTTCTCTTGTGTTCTCCTTCTTTGTGTAAGGCCGAATCTTCTTCTCCTTTTTGTTTAAGTCTTGGCCGAATATTGGTGTGGTGTGATCTCTCTTGTGTGTAGTGTCCAATCGGGTTTAGAGCAAGGTAAGTGGTTGGCCAGAATGTTCATTTCTCTTCTCCTTGTTCTTTGTCGATTTTGGTTTGGTTAAGAGCCGATTTTGGCCTTTGTTGATAGGAGTTAATCTTTTGTGTTGGAATCGATTCTATCATAGGGCATCTAGGATTTTGGAAGCAAGCAAGAGGCCGTCTTCCTCTGATTGTCGATTGGTAAGTGGTGGTAAGGGTTGGTTCTTTTAGTCCACTCTTTTAGTTTAGTTAAGTCAAAGTTTCAAAAGATTAATCTTTCCTCTTAATAGGGTGTGTGCGTGTGCATAAGAAGAACCATCGTTTGGTTAGGGATTTGGTGGGAAACCAAATCAAGTGTAAATGAGGTTCAAGCGTTAACCCCTTTGGTTTAATGGTTTTGGCGAATGGCCTAGGTGCTAATCTCATATGTGGCCGATTATAGGAGCAAGATAATCGAGGTCTTAGATCGGTTCCTTGGGATTAAGGCTTGCGTTTTAACAGTGTGTAAACTAACACACTCTTTGCTTAGTAATATGCTTAATAATCGATTGTTTAATAAAGCGAAACAGATATGGTTGATTGATATGATACCCGATTGGGTATGTTCCGCAGTTCGAGGTAAGTCCGTTTCATTACGAGTTCTATTGTTGATATACTTGAGATCATGACCTATGATGTATGTGTTATGAGATGCAACATTAAACATGTAGCATGATTTGCATGATTTGCATACTTTACATGAGTCGGTATGATAATGGGTGATATGAGAGGAGGGAATATGATATCCGTGTCTTTGGGACACGGAGGTTTAGCACCTCCGGTGGTTTGGTACCACAGTTATTTTGTGACTTTGGGTCACGGAGGTTGGGCACCTCATAGCGTCGTCGGTGGCTTAGCACCACGATGGGTTGGCCCCACGATTGATATCTGGGATTGGCGCGGTGATTTGGTATCACCACGATGGGTTGGCCCCATCACTTGATTCGTGACCGGTCACGGTGATTTAGTATCACATTCGTGTCTTTGGGACACGGAGGTTTGGCACCTCATAGCGACTTCGTCCACGTGGTTAACACCACGTGGGTTGGCCCCACTTTTGAGATATGGGATCGTCGCCATTGATTTGGTATCACCACGATGGGTTGGCCCCATCATTGGATTCTTCATGACTTTGGGTCACCGGTGGTTTGGCACCACACTTATGGATATCGTGACTTTGGGTCACGGTGGTTTAGCACCACGGTGGTTTGGTACCACGCGGGTAGAAAAGGTGTTGTGGATGGCTAGGATTGGGTGCATTAATGACATTGCTCTGTATTGTGTGTGTTAGTATGTTGTATTAATCGGGAGGATTTATGCACTAAGTCTTGCGACTCACCTTCTCCCTTATCATTTGGTGACACTTAGATCGCGGACATGGGCGGGTGGACTCGAGGTGACCATGCCATGAATAAAGTCGGTTTTGCACTAATTTAAGCACTTGGTACTTTATTTCATTTATTTTCATTTGGTTTTGTTGGGATTGTAAATGGCGTTTTAAAATTATGCTTTGATTATTTATATGCTTAAAATTTGATTTCAATTTAGCCTTAATAAATTCTTGGGTTAATAATGGATAAAACTTGGAATGAAAGCGAGTTTTCAAGACTACAAAGTGATATGTTTTAAACTTTACCAACGGGTATCACATTAAAATCTTTAAATGAGCATAACTCAAATATTTTCTAAACTTGTGATCTTCCACACTAAGTTCAAAATGTTTTTAAGTAACTAAAAGGAATTTCTCGGCTTCTAAATGATAAAAACTTATTTTTCAACTAAGCTTTCAAATTCCGGGTCTTCAAAATGCACTCTAGGTTTTAAAACAATCATGCCCAAGGTTTTTACAAGTTCGGATACATCAAAGTGTTTCGTTAAACCTTTCACGGAAACCTAACCTCTCAAATCGATTTTCCCAGTAACATACAGTTCGGTCGTGGTGTCTTGGCCAGGGTTTGGGGTGTTACATTTGTGTCGAGCTAAGTTCAAAAGCTCATTTGTGGGCTCAAGGCCCAAAATGTGTTAAATATTGGTTTTAAGTGTTTTGTTTTAAAGTATATGGTTTGAAAGGCATGTGCAGGAGTCTCGGCACCAATCTGCCCGGTGGGTACCTCTTACTATTTCTTGTGATTGATGGGTGTGATATGATTGAAAGACTAGCAATAGTGGATTACTTTAGAAAGCTAAGGCCCGATAGGACTCTGTGGACTTGCGAAAACAAAACTTCTTTAATAAGAAATATTCATAAGACTTTGCTTTAAAAGCGATGGAAAAATGCTTGATGCATAAAACTTCTAAATCGGATAAGTCGAGATTTTAGTCATGAGCACTCGAGTCGGAGTCGTAATACACGTGGGCCAGCGGTCGGGGTAGGATGACGGTTTACGAAACTATAGGGTCTTGTCGAAATCGAGAGAATGAGATCAGGTACCACCACCAGGTGGAGGTGGTGAGTTTGAGATCGGTCGGGGATATTGTGATGTCGCGACGATCTTTGCGAGTCTTTGGAAATGGTAGGCTGGAGTAGGTGGAGGAGCGGTGTTTGGAAATGCGTGGCGGCGACTCAGAGCAAATGGGCGGAAGTATTTTGAGGTGTTTACGGTGTTGCTCCCGGCCACGGCCCGAGTATTAGTTGGAAGCGTGGAGCGGATCATGGATGATCTGGACTTGGCTCTTGAGAGAAAGGCAGAAAGGGTAGTGCTCGCTTCTTGGGATGAGTCATACGGTGGTGGCTCACGGTTCGGAGACGATCTTTGCGATGAGGATCTTACTTGGGATTATCTCAAAGTGCATATCGAGAAAAAGTACATTGGATCTAGCTACATTGATGAGCAGCAAAAGCATTTACGAGTGGTTCGGGGAGCAAGTGCGTGTCGGTCTGGCGAAATTCTTGAGGCGGCCCGGTATGCTAGGGGCATTGTGGCTCTTGAACACGAGAGGTGTGTTCGATTTGAGGATGGTGCGAGAGATAAATTAAGGCTGGCGATTGCTCCACAGCGGGAGCGTGAGTTTGCCGTCCTAGTTGAGAAGGCTAAGGTACTGAAGGAGTGAAGGAGTGCAGTGAGGCAAAGCGTGGATAGGAGCAGGACATAAGAGGAGTTTTGGATCTTACGGGTCATCGGGTAATCCTCGAGAAAAAGGGCTAGGCAGTGGGCCAAATCGATCCAGTAGATCTGTTGCCACTGTCGAGGACACCGCAGTTACAGCAACCGTTGTGGGAAATCTCATTGGGAGGATCTTTGGACCGGTGGAAAAGGATGTTTTGAGTGTGGCTCATTGGATCACCGTGTGAGAGGCCCATCTGCGTAAGTTGGCTAGGATTGATCAGAAGTCGGGCGTACTACGATTCGGGAATAATGGACCGCCACGCAAAGGAGTCGTGGTAATGGCGAGAGAGGCAATGGTTACGGTGAGTGCGCGCACGCAGGCGAGAAGGTGCGGAAGTAGTTACGAGGCAAGGCGGCTGGGTTGGTGTATCGTGGCGCCAAGAGGAGAGCGGCCTTGCCGGGCGTCATAACGATGCGTTTTGATCTTTGGTTCTCCTTATCTTTTGCTTTGATTGATGTGGGTTCAACGCATTCATCGTTGCCCGATAGCATAGTAGAGACCATGGATTTAGACTGCGAGACTACTTCTAGGCGGTGTGATGAGTAGCCCTCTAGGTCACTCTGTAGTTGTAGATAAGCTATATAGAGAGCGTACCCTAGAACTTCAAGGGGTAGTGTTTGTGGGCGTCGATGGAGCTAGTTTGGGAGTTCGATCGATTGAGGATGGGTGGTTGGTTAAGCACCGAGCGAGGTTAAGCTAGCGACTAAAGCGCATGGTTCTAAAGGCGGTGAGGTGATGTGGTGGTCATGATAGGTAATAGAAGAGATTACTTATCAACGTGGGATGCTGCTCTGAAAGGTGAGAAGATGGTCAAGAAGAATTTTGTGAAGCATATGTGGTTCATGTGTATGCCTTGGAGGCTAAAGTGTCTGCTGTAGAGGAGGTCCGAGCAGTTAAGGAATTTGTTGATGTGTTTCGGAGGAGCTTAGGGTTTGCCACGGATCGCGAGTGGAGTTCGGGATAGATCGCTGCCGGAGGCTGCGCGATGTCTATTGCTCCGTATAGGATGGCGCCAAAAGAATTAGTGGAATTAAAGGCTCGGATCCGAGAGTTGTTGGATCGAGGCTTTATCGAGCCAAGTGTTTCACCTTGGGGAGCGCGATACTCTTTGTTAAGAAGAAAGATGATGCGATGCGAATGTGCATAGATTACGCCAATTGAATAAGTGGCGATCAAAAACAAGTATCAGTTGCCACGAATAGATGACTTGTTTGATCAGTGAAGGAATTAACCGATATTCTCGAAGATCGATTTAAGATGCAGGTATCACCAATTAAAGGTAAAGGAGGTGGATATCCACAAGGCGGCGTTTACGTACTCGGTATGGGCACTCTGAATTTTTGGTAATCTGTTTGGGTTGACTAACGCGTGGCGGCATTCATGGATATGATGAATAGGGTGTTCAGCGATATTTGGATCGATTCGTTGTGGTTTTTATCGGCGACATCTGGTGTACTCAAGGTCGGAAGAGGAGCATGATGCGCATTTGCGAGTGGTGCTCTGATTTTGAGGAGAAGCGACTTTATGCTAAGTTTAGTAAATCTGAGTTACTTAGGGATGTGACTTTCTTGGGGCATGTAGTGTCGGTAGAGGGATTAGGGTGGATCCTCGGAAGATTGAGGCGATTTTGGATTGGAAATCGCCTAAGTCGATGGTTTTGAGATTGGAGTTTTACAGGTTTGGCGAGGATACTACCGAAGATTTGTAGAAGGATTTTGTTGATTGCGACGCAGGATGACTAAGGTGTTGTTAAGGAAAGGAGTTCCGTTTGTTTGGGTGAGAAGCAATGGGGAGAGTTTAGACAAGTTAAAGAAGATTTTGGTGAGGCTCTGTTACGATTCAACTGAGGTAGGAAAGGAATTCGCGATGTATTGCGATGTATCACATCTGGGATTGGGTTGTGTCTTGATCACGCGGGAAGGGAAGGTTGTGGCGTATGCATCTAGGCGGTGAGGCCACATGAGGTCAATTATCAAGCCTTACGACTTGGAGTTAGCGTGCCATGAGTCTTCGCCTTGAAAATTTGGAGGCACTACTTATGCGGAGAGAGATCGATAGTCTACCACAGATCATAAGAGTCGAAGTACATTTTGACTCGAAAGATTTGAATTTGAGGCGTGCGAGATGGATTGAGTTGCTCAAGGACTACGACTATTCGATTGAATATCATCGGGCAAGGCTAACGTGGTGGCGAGCGCGTTGAGCCGTAAGGTTATGCTCGGACTTAAGGCGATGTTTGCCCATTTGAGTTTGTATGGCGATGGAAGTATTACAGCGAGCTGCGAGTTAAGCCTACTTGGGTTGCGCGGTCGAGGAAGCTTGATTAGTGGGTGAGGTTACGAATGCGCGGAGGTTGCAAGTGCGGGATGGTAGTTTGGAAGGTTCTGATATGTCTAGTGATGGGGTCTTTGTGTTTTCAAGGAGAGCTTGTATGCTAGAAGGATATCGAGTTAAAGCGAGAGGATTCTTGAGGATGCCCATAGCGGCCGTCGCTATGCATCTGGAGGTAGCAAGATGTATAGGGATCTAAGAAGCGATTTTGGTGGCCAAATGAAGAAGAGAGTGTGAGTTTGTTGGAAAGTGTCGACATGTCGTGAGTCAAAAATGAACATCGATTGCCGTCGGGGTTGCTTGACCGGTGAAGATTCCCAGATGGAAGTGGGAAAGGATAACTATGGATTTTGTCGGTGGATTACCTCTTCGCCGAGCAAGAAGGACTCGATTTGGGTAATTGTGGATCGTCTAACTAAATCGGCTCATTTTATTCGGTGAGGTTGATTAGTCCCTTGAGAGGTTGGCGGCTGTATGTATCGAGAGATAGTGAGTTTGCACGGTGTGCGATGTCGATCATCTCGGATAGGGATCTAAATTTACATCAAGGTTACGGAAAGCGTTGCATCGGGCTCAGGAGCGCGGTTGGATTTCAACCACGGCATTTCACCTGATCGGCGAGGCGATCGGAGAGGTTATCTGAGATCTTAGAGGATATCTTTGAGAGGGCATGTTTTGGACTTTAGAGTAGTTGGGAGGAGTTTACGCCGTGCGTGAGTTCACCTACAACAATAGTTATCAAGCAAGTATCAAGATGGCACCATATGAGCGTTGTATGGTAGGAAGTGTCGCTCACCTACATGTTGGACGGAGTTAGGTGAGCGTCGGTTGTTGGGACGAGTTGGTTGCGAGAGGCGAAGACAAGGTTAAGTTGATTGAGCTCGGTTGAAGGAAGCTTGGATAGGCGAGAAGTCTTATCTTTGCCGATCTCGGGTGGAGAGATATAGAATTTCTTTGTGGGAGATCAAGTTTTTACGAAGGTCTCGCCATGGAAGAAAGTGTTGAGGTTGGAAAAGAAGGGCAAGTTAAGTTCGAGGTTTATTGGGCGTATATAAGGTGCGAGGCGAGTGGGACGATGGCTTATCGGCAGAGTTACCGTGAGAGCTAAATCCGATTCACGATGTATTTCCGCGTTTGATGCTTAGGCGTTATCGTTCGAGATCCATCGCATGTTGTAGCGGTGGAGAGATCGAGTAAATCGGTTGACCATGGAAGAAGAACCGGTCTGATTCTAGGCCAGAGATGTGAAGGTTACTGCGTGAAAGTTAGTTCCTTTGGTAAAGGTGCTATGGCGGAATCATGGCGTAGAAGAAGCTACGTGGGAACCGAGAGGATATGATGAGGCGACAATACCTAAACTCTTTTGACGGGTAATTTAGGCGAAATTATTTTTAAGAAATTAGAAGCGTAATATCCGGGTTAGGGGCTATTTTGATTATTGCATTGTTTGCATGTATTTGGCTGCAATGTTGTGTTTCAATTGTTTTGGGGCTTAGTTGTAAGCTTGGTGTAAGCTTTGAGTGGTTGAAAACTTTAGTTTTAAGCTTTAGGTGAGGAATTTGAATGAGTGGGGTTTATAAATATTTTTAGGAGAATGTTAGCACAAGAATTGAGCTAGTAGAGTGGCAAGTTAGGCGCCACTTGGAGCTTGGGTTTGGCGTCACTTGCGGGGAAGGAGGTCACGTGTTCAAGGCTGCGAAGTCTCATATTTTGCTTCCATTTTGTGGCGGGGAGAAGAAGAAGAAGTTGTGGGCGATTCAAACTACTGCCATAGACCAAGTCAAATTGTTCAAATGGTGGGTGGAGAGTAAATTGTGGAGGTTGACTAGTTCAAACTAGTTTGAATTAGTGGTTGGGAGTGTTTGGAGGTAGTGGTAGAATGTTGGGTGCTTCATGGGTGGAGTGGCGGGTTTGGTAAGTGGGTAAGTGGAGAGGGCGAAATTCTTTTTGGCATTTTGGAGCATTTTTAATCAAATTTGTGTAAGCCAAAATCCTTCTTTTGTCAAAAGCAAGCCAGAAATTTCAAGTGAGTTTACTGCATTTTCTTCTTGAAGCAGAAAGTCCAAGCACATACTTGCCAAAAATTGCTTGTTTTCTTGATATTCTTTGATAGCTGAATGTTCTCTTCCATCTTTCTTTCTTTTCATTTGTGTAAACCGAAATTAGTACCATATTCTTCTCATACTTTCTTCCTTTCTTCTCTTGAAACCTTGATAGCTGAAAGTTATTCCCAAAACATTTTCTCCATTCCTTTTTCTTTTCAAAGCCAGAAAGTACTTTCCTTCTTCTTCTTCTTTTTCCCATTTCTATTATTGGCGAATATCAACCCCTTTCTTTTCATCTTTCTCTTGTGTTCTCCTTCTTTGTGTAAGGCCAGAATCTTCTTCTCCTTTTTGTTTAAGTCTTGGCGAATATTGGTGTGGTGTGATCTCTCTTGTGTGTGGTGTCAATCGGGTTTAGAGCAAAGGTAAGTGGTTGGCGAATGTTCATTTCTCTTCTCCCTTGTTCTTTGTCAATTTTGGTTTGGTTAAGAGCCAATTTTGGCCTTTGTTGATAGGAGTTAATCTTTTGTGTTGGAATCGATTCTATCATAGGGCATCGAGGATTTTGGAAGCAAGCAAGAGGAGCCGTCTTCCTCTGTTGTCGATTGGTAAGTGGTGGTAAGGGTTGGTTCTTTTAGTCCACTCTTTTAGTTTCGTTAAGTCAAAGTTTCAAAGGATTAATCTTTCCTCTTAATAGGGTGTGACGTGTGCATAAAGAAGAACCATCGTTTGGTTAGGGATTTGGTGGGAAACCAAATCAAGTGTAAAATGAGGTTCAAGCGTTAACCTCTTTGGTTTAATGGTTTTGGCGAATGGCCTGGGTGCTAATCTCATATGTGGCGATTATAGGAGCAAGATAATCGAGGTCTTAGATCGGTTCCTTGGGATTAAGGCTTGGGTTTTAACAGGTGTGTAAACTAACACACTCTTTGCTTAATAATATGCTTAATGTCGATTGTTTAATAAAGCGAAACAGTATGGTTGATTGTTATGATACGGATTGGGTATGTACGCAGTCGGGTAAGTCAGTTTCATTCTGAGTTCTATTGTTGATATACTTGAGATCATGACCTATGATGTATGTGTTATGAGATGCAACATTAAACATGTAGCATGATTTGCATGATTTGCATACTTTACATGAGTCGGTATGATAATGGGTGATATGAGAGGAGAAATATGATATCCGTGTCTTTGGGACACGGAGGTTTAGCACCTCGGTGGTTTGGTACCACGCAGTTATTTTGTGACTTTGGGTCACGGAGGTTTGGCACCTCATAGCGTCTCGTCGGTGGCTTAGCACCCGCGGTGGGTTGCCCCCACGATTGATAATACGGGATTGGCGCGGTGATTTGGTATCACCACGATGGGTTGGCCCCATCACTTGATTCGTGACCGGTCACGGTGATTTGGTATCACATTCGTGTCTTTGGGACACGGAGGTTTGGCACCTCATAGCGACTGCGTCCACGTGGTTAACACCACCAGTGGGTTGGCCCCACTTTTGAGATATGGGATCGTTGCCGGTGATTTGGTATCACCACGATGGGTTGGCCCCATCATTGGATTCTTCGTGACTTTGGGTCACAGGTGGTTTAGCACCACACTTATGGATATCGTGACTTTGGGTCACGGTGGTTTAGCACCACGGTGGTTTAGTACCACGGGGTAGAAAAGGTGTTGTGGATGGCTAAGATTGGGTGCATTAATGACTTTGCTCTGTATTGTGTGTGTTAGTATGTTGTATTAATCGGGAGGATTTATGCAGAGTCTTGCGACTCACCTTCTCATATCATTTAGGTGACACTTAGATCGCGAAATGGGCCGGGTGGACTCGAGGTGACCATGCCATGAATAAAGTCGGTTTTGCTTTGATTTAAGCACTTGGTACTTTATTTCATTTATTTTCATTTGGTTTTGTTGGGATTGTAAATGGCCTTTTAAAATTATGCTTTGATTATTTATATGCTTAAAATTTGATTTCAATTTAGCCTTAATAAATTCTTGGGTTAATAATGGATAAAACTTGGAATGAAAGCGGTTTTCAAGACTACAAGCGATATGTTTTAAACTTTACCAACGGGTATCACATTAAAATCTTTAAATGAGCATAACTCAAATATTTTCTAAACTTGTGATCTTCCACACTAAGTTCAAAATGTTTTAAGTAACTAAAAGGAATTTCTCGGCCTTCTAAATGATAAAAACTTACTTTTCAACTAAGCTTTCAAATTCACGGGTCTTCAAAATGCACTCTAGATTTTAAAACAATCATGCCCAAGGTTTTTTTACAAGTTCGGATACATCAAAGAGTTTTAGTTAAACCTTTCATGGAAACCTAACCTCTCAAATCTGATTTTCCGTAACATACAGTTCGATCGTGGTGTCTTGGCCAGGGTTTGGGGTGTTACATTTATTAATATCGAGTTAAGTTCAAAAGCTCATTTGTGGGCTCGAGGCCCAAAATGTGTTAAATATTGGTTTTTAAGTGTTTTGTTTTAAAGTATATGGTTTGAAAGGCATGGCCAGTCTCGGCACCAATGCACGCCCAGTGCGTACCTCTTACTATTTCTTGTGATTGATGGGTGTGATATGATTGAAAGACTAGCAATAGTGGATTACTTTAGAAAGCCCAGAAGCGATAGGACTCTGTGGACTTGCGAAAACAAAACTTCTTTAATAAGAAATATTCATAAGACTTTGCTTTAAAAAGCGATGGAAAAGTCTTGATGCATAAAACTTCATCGGATAAGTCGAGATTTTAGTCATGAGCACTCGAGTCGGGTCGTAATACACGTGGGCCTTGCGGTCGGGGTAGGATGACGGTTTTGAACACATAGGAGTGCAGTCGAAGTCGGGAGAATGAGATCTGGTGCCACCACCAGCTGGAGGTGGTGAGTTTAGAGATCGAGCCAGGGGATGGCGTGAGTGTGTAGCGATCTTTGCAGTCTTTGAAAAGATGGTTGGAGTAGGTGGAGCGCGGTGTTGAAATCGTGGTAGGCGACTCAGAGCAAGAGGGCGGAAGTATTTGAGTGTTTAGGTGTTGCTCGGCCACGGTGAGTATTGGGCTGGGCGACGGGCGGATCATGGATGATCTGGACTTGGCTAGCGAGAGAAGTGAAAGGGTAGTATCGCTTCTTGGGAGGAGTCATACGATGGTGGCTCACGGTTCGGGAGCAGATCTTTGCGATGAGGATCTTACTTGGGATTATCTCAAGGCTGCATATCGAGAAAAAGTACATTGGATCTAGCTACATTGATGAGCAGCGAAAAGCATTTGTGAAATTTGGTTCGGAGGAGCAAGTGCACGTAGTCGAGTCTGCGAGGCAAAATTCTTGAGGCGGCCGGTATGCTAGGGGCATTGTGGCTCTTGAACACGAGAAGTGTGTTTGATTTGAGGATGAGTGCGAGAGATGAATTAAGGCTGCTGATTGCTCCACAGCGGGGGCGTGAGTTTGCTTAGTCCTAGTTGAGAAGGCTAAGATAGCCGAAAGGAGTGAAAAGTGCGTGAGGCAAAGCGTGGATGGGAGCAGACATAAGAGGAGTTTTGGATCTTACGGGTCATCCGGGTAATCCTCGAAAAAGGGCTAGGCAGTGGGCCAAATTAGTGCAGTAGATCTGTTGCCACTGTCGAGGACCATGATTGCAACCGTTGTGGGAAATCTCATTGGGAGGATCTTTGGGCCAGGTGGAAAAAGGATGTTTTGAGTGTGGCTCATTGGATCACCGTGTGAGAGCGTCGCGTAAGTTGGCTGAGATTCGATCCAGAGTCGAGGGCCGTACTCGATTCGGGAATAATGGACCGCCACCACAGCGGGTCGTGGTAATGGCGAGAGGCAATGGTTACAGTGGAGGCGCGAGAGCAGGCGGCGAGTGCGAAGTAGTTACGAGGCAAGGCGGCTGGGTTGGTGTATCGGCGGCGGCGCCAGGAGGAGAGCGGCGTCTGCGGGCGTCATAACCCGTGCGTTTTTGATCTTTGGTTCTCATTATACTACTTTGATTGATGTGGGTTCAAGCGCATTCATCGTTGCCCGATAGCATAGTAGAGACCATGGATTTAGACTGCGAGACTACTTCTAGGCGGTGTGATAATTAGCCCTCTAGGTCACTCTGTAGTTGTAGATAAGCTATATGAGAGCGTACCCTAGAACTCCAAGGGTAGTGTTTGTGGGTGTCGATGGAGCTGCCGTTTGGGGAGTTCGATCGATTACGAGGGATGGGTGGTTGGTTAAGCACCGGCGAGGTTGGGCTAACGCGACTAAGCGCATGGTTCTAAAGGCAGTGAGGTGATGAGGTGGTCATGATAGGTAATAGAAGATTACTTATCCAGCGTGGTATCTGCTCTGAAGGTGAGAAGATGGTCGGGAAGAGTGTGAAGCATATGTGGTTCATGTGTATGCCTTGGAGGCTAAGGAGTGCTTGTAGAGGAGTCCAGAGCAGTTAAGGAATTTGTTGATGTGTTTCGGGAGGAGCTTGGGTTTGCCAGGATCGCGAGTAGAGTTCGGGATAGATCGCTGCGGAGGCTGCGCCGATGTCTATTACTCCGTATAGGATGGCACCAAAGGAATTAGTGGAATTAAAGGCTCGGATCCGAGGAGTTGTTGGATTGAGGCTTTATCGAACAAAGTGTTTCACCTTGGGAGCGCCCGATACTCTTTGTCAAGAAGAAAGGCAGATGCGATGCGAATGTGCATAGATTACAGCCAATTGAATAAGTGGCGATCAAAAACAAGTATCAGTTACCCACGAATAGATGACTTGTTTGATTAGGCTGAAGGAGTAACCGGTATTCTCGAAGATCGATTTAAGATGCAGGTATCACCAATTAAAGGTAAAGGAGGCGGATATCCACAAGGCGGCGTTTACGTACTCGGTATGGGCACTCACAATTTTTGGTAATCTGTTTGGGTTGACTAACGGCGTGGCGACATTCATGGATATGATGAATAGGGTGTTCAGCGTGTTTGGATCCGTTCGTTGTGGTTTTTATCGACGACATCTGGTGTACTCAAGGTCGGAAGAGGAGCATGATGCACATTTGCGAGTGGTCTTTGCGATTTTGAGGAGGAAGCGACTTTATGCTAAGTTTAGTAAATGCGAGTTACGGCTTAGGAGGTGACTTTCTTGGGTCATGTAGTGTCGGTAGAGGGGATTAGGGTGGATCCTCGGAAGATTGAGGTAGTTTTGGATTGGAAGCCGCCTAAGTCAATGGTGAGATATGGAGTTTTTAGGTTTGGCGGGATACTCTGAGAAGATTTGTAGAAGGATTTTTGTTGATTGCGGCACCGATGACTAATTTGTTAGGAAAGGAGTTCCGTTTGTTTGGGTGAAAGCAGACGGAGAGTTTCGACAAGTTGAAGAAGATTTTGGTGAGGCTCTGTTACGATTCAACTTTGAGCGGGAAAGGAATTCGTAGTGTATTGCGATGCATCACATACGAGGATTGGGTTGTATCTTTGATGCGGGAAGGAAAGGTTGTGGCGTATGCATCTAAGCGGTTGAGGCCACATGAGGTCAATTATCCGGCCTTACGACTTGGAGTTAGCGGCGATAGTCTTCGCCTTGAAAATTTGGAGCACTACTTATGCGGAGAGAGATTGATAGTCTACGGATCATAAAGTCAAAGTACCTTTTGACTCGAAAAGATTTGAATTTGAAGCGTAGCGAGATGGATTGAGTTGCTCAAGGACTACGACTATTCGATTGAATATCATCGGGCAAGGCTAACGTGGTGGCGACGCGTTGGCCGTAAGGTTATGCTCGGACTTAAGGCGATGTTTGCCAATTTGAGTTTGTATGGCGACGGAAGTATTAGCGCAGTGCGAGTTAAGCCTACTTGGGTTCTTGCGGTCGAGGGAAAGCTTGATTAGTGGATGAGGTTACGAATGCGCGGAGGTTGCAAGTGCGGGGATGGTAGTTTGGAAGGATTCTGATATGTCTAGTGATGGGGTTACTGTGTTTTCAAGGGAGAGCTTGTATGCTGAAGGATATCGAGTTAAGGCGGAGATTCTTTAGGGCGCCCATGTAGCCCGTGCGCTATGCATCCTGGAGGTAGCAAGATGTATAGGGATCTAAGAGAAGCGATTTTGGTGGCAGTGCGAAGAGAGGGTGGCGAGTTTGTTGGAAAGTGTCGACATGTCGGCCAGTCAAAAATTTGAACATCGATTCTTGCCCGTCGGGTTGTTTCGACCGGTGAAGATTCCCAGCGGAAGTGGGAAAGGATAACTATGGATTTTGTCGGTGGATTACCTCTTACGGCAGAGCAAGAAGGACTCGGTTTGGGTAATTGTGGATCGTCGACTAAATCAGCTCATTTTATTCGGTGAGGTTGATTACTCCCTTGGAGGTTGGCGAAAAATTTGTATGTGTCCCGAGAATAGTGAGGTGAGCGGTGTGCGATGTCGATCATCTCGGATCACGGATCCAATTTACATCAAGGTTAGGAAAGCGTTGCATCGGGCTCTGGAGCACAGCGGTTGGATTCAGCCACGACATTTCACCTGATCGGCGAGCGATCGGAGAGGTTATCTGAGATCTTAGAGGATATCTTTGAGAGGGCTGTGTTTTGGACTTGAGTAGTTGGGAGGAGTTTACGCCATTAGGTGAGTTTACCTACAACAATAGTTATCAAGCAAGTATCAAGATGGCACCATATAAGGCGTTGTATGGTAGGAAGTGTAAACTCACCTACATGTTGGGCGGAGTTGGGTGAGCGTCGATTGTTGGGACGAGTTGGTTGCGAGGCGAAGACAAGGTTAAGTTGATTGAGGCTCGGTTGAAGGAAGCTTGGACGAGCGGAAGTCTTATGCCGTCTCGGGCGGAGAGATATAGAATTTCTTGTGGGAGATCAAGTTTTTACGAAGGTCTCGCCATGGAAGAAAGTGTTGAGGTTCGGAAGAAGGGCAAGTTAAGCTCGAGGTTTATTGGGCAGTATAAGATGCGAGGCAGTGGGACGATGGCTTATCGACTTGAGTTACCGGCGAGCTAAGTCGATTCACGGCGTATTTCCGCGTTTCGATGCTTAAGCGCTATCGTTCGAGATCCATCGCATGTCGTGGCGGTGGTGGAGATCGAGTAAATCGGTTTGACCATGGAAGAAGAACCGGTCTGATTCTGGGCCAGAGATGTGAAGGTTCTCGTGAAAGTCGGTTCCTTTGGTAAGGTGCTATGGCGGAATCATGGCGTAGAAGAAGCTACGTGGGAACGAGAGGATATGATGAAGCGACAATACCCTCAACTCTTTTGACCGGGTAATTTGAGTAGAAATTATTTTTAAGAGGTAGAAGCGTAATATCGGGTTAGGGGCTATTTTGATTATTGCATTGTTTGCATGTATTTGGCACCGCAATGTTGTGTTTCAATTGTTTTGGGGCTTAGTTGTAAGCTTGGTGTAAGCTTTGAGTGGTTGAAAACTTTAGTTTTAAGCTTTAGGAGAGGACTTTGAATGAGTGGGGTTTATAAATATTTTTAGGAGAATGTTAGCACAACAATTGAGCTAGTAGAGTGGCAAGTTAGGCGCCACTTGGAGCTTAGGTTTGGCGTCACTTGCGGGGAAGGAGGTCACGTGTTCAAGCTCTGAAGTCTCATATTTTTGCTTCCATTTTGTGGCGGGGAGAAGAAGAAGTTGTGGGCGATTCAAACTACGCCATAGACCAAGTCAAATTGTTCAAATGGTGGGTGGAGAGTAAATTGTGGAGGTTGACTAGTTCAAACTAGTTTGAATTAGTGGTTGGGAGTGTTTGGAGGTAGTGGCCGAATGTTGGGTGCTTCATGGGAAGTGGCCGGTTTGGTAAGTCGGTAAGTGGAGAGGGCCGAAATTCTTTTTGGCATTTTGGAGCATTTTCGGTCAAATTTGTGTAAGCCAAAATCCTTCTTTTGTCAAAAGCAAGCCGAAATTTCAAGTGAGTTTACGCATTTTCTTCTTGAAGCTTAGAAAGTCAAGCACATACTTAGAAAATTGCTTGTTTCTCTTGATATTCTTTGATAGCCAGATGTTCTCTTCCATCTTTCTTTCTTTTCATTTGTGTAAACCAGAAATTAGTACCCTATTCTTCTCATACTTTCTTCCTTTCTTCTCTTGAAACCTTGATAGCCAGAAAGTTATTCCCCAAAACATTTTCTCCATTCCTTCTTCTTTTCAAAGCGAAAGTACTTTCCTTCTTCTTCTTCTTTTTCCCATTTACATTTATTGGCGAATATCAACCCCTTTCTTTTCATCTTTCTCTTGTGTTCTCCTTCTTTGTGTAAGGCGAATCTTCTTCTCCTTTTTGTTTAAGTCTTGGCCAGAATATTGGTGTGGTGTGATCTCTCTTGTGTGTGTGTCAATCGGGTTTAGAGCAAGGTAAGTGGTTGGCGAATGTTCATTTCTCTTCTCCTTGTTCTTTGTCGATTTTGGTATGGTTAAGAGCCGATTTTGGCCTTTGTTGATAGGAGTTAATCTTTTGTGTTGGAATCGATTCTATCATAGGGCATCCGAGGATTTTGGAAGCAAGCAAGAGGAGTCGTCTTCCTCTGTTGTCGATTGGTAAGTGGTGGTAAGGGTTGGTTCTTTTAGTCCACTCTTTTAGTTTCGTTAAGTCAAAGTTTCAAAGGATTAATCTTTCCTCTTAATAGGGTGTGCAGTGTGCATAAGAAGAACCATCGTTTGGTTCGGGATTTGGTGGGAAACCAAATCAAGTGTAAGATGAGGTTCAAACATTAACCCCTTTGGTTTAATGGTTTTGGCGAATAGCCTGAGTGCTAATCTCATATGTGGCGATTATAGGAGCAAGATAATCGAGGTCTTAGATCGGTTCCTTGGTATTAAGGCTTGCGTTTTAACAGGTGTGTAAACTAACACACTCTTTGCTTAGTAATATGCTTAATAATCTGATTGTTTAATAAAGCCCGAGAAGCAGTATGGTTGATTGATATGATACCGATTGGGTATGTGCGGATCAGGGTAAGTCAGTTTCATTCTGAGTTCTATTGTTGATATACTTGAGATCATGACCTATGATGTATGTGTTATGAGATGCAACATTAAACATGTAGCATGATTTGCATGATTTGCATACTTTACATGAGTCGGTATGATAATGGGTGATATGAGAGGAGAATATGATATCCGTGTCTTTGGGACACGGAGGTTTAGCACCTCGGTGGTTTGGTACCACAGATTATTTTGTGACTTTGGGTCACGAGGTTTAGCACCTCATAAGCGTCTCGTCCAGGTGGCTTAGCACCACGATGGGTTGGCCCCACGATTGATATCTGGGATTGGCGCCCGGTGATTTGGTATCACCACGATGGGTTGGCCCCATCACTTGATTCGTGACTTGGTCACGGTGATTTAATTATCACATTAGTGTCTTTGGGACACGAGGTTTGGCACCTCATAGCGACTTCGTCCACGTGGTTAACACCACCATGGGTTGGCCCCACTTTTGAGATATGGTGTAACACCCCAAACCGGTCAATACGCCACGGCCAAGATCTGGTATGTCACTAAGGAAAATATTTTTGAAAGAATCAGTTAACAATTAAATTTTGTGAAAAACTCTTTGAAATTCTTTATTTGTGAAAATAAGTTAAAGCTGAGATTTACTTTGAATTACATAAAACTTTAAAACTTAGTTGATAAATCATAGGATAGAAAACATTTATACCTTGTTAAGAAAATTTGAAATATCACTTTGAAAATCCGTTTGCAATTGAGTATAGAAACTTGAATTTTGGAAATCACTTAATTTGTTGAAAACACTTAACTTGTAATTTTCTATCGAACTATTCATATTACAGATGGTAAGATTTTTAAAACCATTGCGAGTTTTAGTTTAGAAAACTTTGAGCTCAATTTTTAGATTAACCAAGTAATTTATAAGCCATATTTTAAATATATTCAAAACATAAAAATAATCCAAAACATAATTAAGCAGGCCTTATTACAAATCCTTAAAATATGAAAACCAAATTAAAATAAAGTACCCAAATGGAAGTTCATGTAAAACCAAATTTTATTGCATGGCCTCCTCGAGATCATCAGGCTCCACATCATTGCTATCTCACGAATCACTGAAAGATAAGGGAGAAGGTGAGTAACCAAGACTTAGTGCATATTCCCTCTCAGGGTAAATGCCACATACTTACACAAATTATAACCAAGCAATGTATATATATGATGCACCCAACCTAACCATCCATAACTCTTTTTCTACCCAGTGTGGTACCAAACCCTTTGGTGGTGCCAAACCAGCTGGTGTCCAAAGACAAAAATGTGATACCAAATCCTTGGTGGCCGTAGTCACGAATAATCCATCGTGGGGCTAACCCGCGTGTGATACCAAATCAGCGGGACGATCCCATATCTCAAAAGTGGGGCCAACCCACGGTGGAGTTAATCCACGAGGGGCGAGTCGCTATGAGGTGCCAAACCTCTAGTGTCAGAAGACACGAATGTGATACCAAATCCTTTGGTGGTGCCAAACCAGCGGTGTCAGAAGACACGAATCATCAAGTTGTGGGGCCACGTGTGATACCAAATCAGCGTGAGACGATCCCATATCTCAAAGTGGGGCCAACCCACGGTGGTATTAACCACGAGGGACGAGTCGCTATGAGTGCCAAACCTCACGGTGTCAGAAGACACGAATGTGATACCAAATCCTTTGGTGGTGCCAAACCACTAGTGTCAGAAGACACGATATCAATCTTCCCCCTCCTCTCATATTGCCCATACCAATGCAATAGATAGACAAATCATGTCAATAAACTTTGATATGTAACTCATAACGAATATATCATATATCATAAATCGTAGATCATGATTTTAATCCACATGTATTAACAACATATTGAAACGGACTTACAGAATCCTCATTCATACCATCATGGTATCATATCCGAGATCTCATCGATTTACCCACTTTAAGTAATATGATTAGTTATATAACACACAAATATACATATATAAACCAAGTTATAAAGTGTGTAAGATACACACCTTTCACCAAAAGCAATACTAAAATCCGATGATCAGATCTACGCACTAGATCACTTTGTCCTACAATCGGCCATATCACAATATTATGAACAAAGGCCATTCGGCCAACATCAAAATCCCAAGAGTTATCCTTGAAATACCAATCTTACCTAAAGGCTTACCCAAAGCGATCGATAAAGATCGAGGCTTAGATTGATTGCTTCCAACGTCCCAAGGAGCCTAAAGAAATCGATTCCTAAAATGGTTAAAACCTTGCAACAAATGCCCATAGGTTGGCCCTTGTCCACAAGAAAATAACATAGAGAGGAAAAAGAAATAATAGGAAAATAGGCCAAGAATACTTACTTATTAACCAAAATCGATTGAAGAAACCAAAGAGAGTCTACCCTTGAATATTCGGCCAAACTAAAACTAAAAGGAAGTAGAAGATTCGGTTATTTGCTTATGAGAGAAAACAATTGATTTGAGTCTAAAAGGATATGAAATCTGACGAGTAGAAGAAGATAAAATGAAAGAGAAAATTCGGTTTTAGTAAACAATGGAAGAAAATCAAGTAGAGATAGGGAAGAGAAGGTTCGGCCAAAAGAAAGAAAGGGGATGTGGTTGAGCAAATATAAAAGAAGAAAATAAGAGGATGGGAGAAATGAGATTCGGTCAACACCTATTTTACCAAAGAAGAAAATGCACAAAATACAAAAATGTAGTTTTGGTTCAAAATGACAAATGAAAGAAAGAAAATGGTATTTGTTTCAAACAAAATGAGGCTAAAACCAAAAGCAATTTTGCACCAAAAGTACCATAGACATTCGGCCAAGGTGGGAGTTTTTGGAGAGGAAAAACAAAATGCAAAAGATGCACAAAAAGAAAAGTTGGCCAACTATTCCCCCAAGCTACCTATCAAATTCGGCCACCCCCTAGCCTTACATCACAGTCTACATTCATGCTCTAAAGGCCTAGGAATACTTTCCAAACATTCTCCATATTCCATGCCTTTTGTCCCTTATCATACCATAACCTTAAGATTCTTATCCCCAATTTCATGCTTTCCTTAAACCAATATTCAACTTATCAAAATTTGAGAGTCCAACCTATCATAAATAAGGTTGGCCAGTCCATCAATGCTAGAACACAAAATAAAGTCTTCAAAAATGCTTTCCATGATACTCGAACCTCTAACCTCAAGCCACCTTTCAAGCTCCTTAACCAACACCACTTACTCCTCTTATGCTTTAATTTAACACTTAAATTAACTTAAGTGTCAAGCTCATAATCCACTTCATTAAATAAACCATACTAAAATTTATTCTAGCTTCCTAAATAAAATCAAGCCTTCATAAGACTATGCTAACACACAAAATTCATACCCAAACCAACATAACAGATACTCAATTTTTTTTTCTAAAGCTCAAGGCCCAATCCTACTAGGCCCAATTTGAGGATGTTACATATGGGATCGTCGCGGTGATTTGGTATCACCACGATGGGTTGGCCCCATCATTGGATTCTTCGTGACTTTGGGTCACGGTGGTTTGGCACCACACTTATGGATATCGTGACTTTGGGTCACGGTGGTTTAGCACCACCAGGTGGTTTGGTACCACGGGGTAGAAAAGGTGTTGTGGATGGCTAGGATTGGGTGCATTAATGACATTGCTCTGTATTGTGTGTGTTAGTATGTTGTATTAATCGGGAGGGGATTTATACCTTTGAGTCTTGCGACTCACCTTCTCCTTATCATTTCGGTGACACTTAGATCGCGGACATGGGTAGGGTGGACTCGAGGTGACCATGCCATGAATAAAGTCGGTTTTGCCTTGATTTAAAGCGCTTGGTACTTTATTTCATTTGGTTTTGTTGGGATTGTAAATGGCCTTTTAAAATTATGCTTTGATTATTTATATGCTTAAAATTTGATTTCAATTTAGCCTTAATAAATTCTTGGGTTAATAATGGATAAAACTTGGAATGAAAGCGGTTTTCAAGACTACAAGCGATATGTTTTAAACTTTGCCAACGGGTATCACATTAAAATCTTTAAATGAGCATAACTCAAATATTTTCTAAACTTGTGATCTTCCACACTAAGTTCAAAATGTTTTAAGTAACTAAAAGGAATTTCTCGGCCTTCTAAATGATAAAAATTTACTTTTCAACTAAGCTTTCAAATTCAGGAGTCTTCAAAATGCACTCTAGGTTTAAAACAATCATGCCCAAGGTTTTTTTACAAGTTCGGATACATCAAAGAGTTTTAGTTAAACCTTTCACGGAAACCTAACCTCTCAAATCTGATTTTCCCAGTAACATACAGTTCGGTCGTGGTGTCTTGGCCAGGGTTTGAGGTGTTACATTGATATATTCAATATTTTATTAATAAAGGGGCAAGCAGTCCTATTATTAGTAAGATGTTTAGAATATGTCTATATAACAAATGTAGACAAATTCTTCCACGGATATTTTTTCAAAAATAGAAAGAGCTATTTGCAACCAGACAAGCTTTATTTAAAGAAACTTTTTCAAAATATTTTCTACAAACATGTTTTTACAAATGATATAGGAGAAAAATTTCCTACTATCAAATTCAGATTAGATCATGAACCATTTGATATAACCCGATTATTGAATGAGGATTTGTTAAAAAATAACGAGTCCAAAATCTTTCTTTTCATTTATTAAAAGATTTTCTGCTATAATAAAATCTAGATTAATAAATTTTATTGATATAGACGATTTTGTCTATTATTTTCATATTGAAATAAATAGTTTTATCGGTATATTTGAAAAGAAAAATTTTATCACGCCATATCAAATTTGGATTATTCATACTATGTTGTGGGAAAAGCCCTTTCAGTGATAGATGAAGATCAACAACACTTGATAAAAGCCATTGGCGAGTGTTATAATAATTTTTCTCATTATCAAATCCAAGCGGAATTGATCTAATGACCAAGGCCGATTTCTACTTGACCAAAACACTTATGTGTTGCGGGCCAGATGGAAAAAGAATTCTAGCCTATGACAACTGGAAAAAACCAAAAAAGAAAGAAATGAAGAAGCCTTTCAGTTATTAAAAAAGATAGCTGATATGGAGATCGATGATTATCCGCTAACAACGGAGATCGAAGACACGTGGGAAAGCTGGAATACACCAGTTCCATCACCAGAGTCATTACACCTTGATGAAATCGAGGAGATGAATCGAGAAATATCAAGAAGGATAAAGACAAAACACAACACGTGGAAGAATGACATCCAAAAAGGAGCATTCAATTTTGGAGGTTACTTAAAAGAAGAAATCACCATCCATATGTGCTTTACATATGAAAATCTTCTGTAGCTATTATAATAAAATCTAAAAGAAATAGATCTTTAATAATCCTTGTATAATAAAATCTCTTGTAACTAAAGAGATTCTTGTATAATAAAACCTATATAGAAGTTTTTCTCCTAACAAATTTTTTTTTTTTATTATTATTACAGTATAATTTTTATTACTAGGTTTCCATCTAGCTAATTTATATTTTTATGTTTTTATAGGTTTTAGGGCGTATAGGATTACATCAAACTCCCATTCATTTTCTAACATCTTTGTACAATATTTATGACTTAATTTATTTTTGACTTGTTTAAGCCTTACTTTGTAGACAATGTAAAATTATTCTTTCTTTAGCAAAATTAATTCTATTACCTATAGAGTCTATATTTGCTATTTCTATTCTGAATTTTGACTATGTTTATATATATAAAGTATATTTATTAATACAAATCTCATCCCAAGGTGGTGGTAATTTATGAAAATATTGGTTTTCAAAATTCTATACTATCATTTTTAATTTTTGATATTCATGAAGAAATTTTTAGAAAATTCTTCTAAATATCTTATATCACATAATTTTAATTTTGACAAGATATAACTAGATTGGCTATCTGATCTTTTTATTAGTATAACCACAAAGTGTTTTTAGAATTGAAGTTAACCCTTTTAGTAAATCTTTAGGAGTACTTATTTGATTAATAAGTTGACCTTTTTGTTCTTTTCCTTTCTCGAGATTCTTCCTATAAATCGAGAAATTGTAGAATTATCTCCTTGAAATGTTCCTACAAAATAATTTAAAAACTTTTCTTTTGACCATGTAGTCTTGTTGTTGTTTACAACAATAGTCATAGATTAATGCTCAATCATCTATGGTTTTTCATAGTCGATAAAGGAATATTAGTTAAATCTAAATATATTCCTCCTTGAGCAACACTTCTTTTATTTAAATCATCTACCCTATATGGTATAGGTATAGGATGACTAGATTCACTGTGTTTTGATTTTTATCTCATTAGTAGCTATATAATCTGTTTGATTACCTATTATTCTAGTTGTGTTTTCAACCTTTTCATAATTTTTATTAATAGATCTCGGATAATCATTTGTTTGAAGATCTGAATCTATCTTTCTTTTACCATAAGGATCTTGTTTATCACTTTCCCTAGGTTTGGTATTTCATAATCATATGGATGCGGTTGTTCGGTATCCATTGGTTGAGAATTTCTATATTTTCATCCTCTTACATTGAAGTTTTTTTTCTTCATCAAATTTTTGCTAGTGACATTAATATCTACATTAGAATTATCAGAACTACTACTACTTTACAGTAGTATCATAAATTAACATATAGTGATAATTATATTTTGTAAATAGATCTTTATGTTTTTCATAAATTTCTTCTATTAATTTTAAATATTCTACTTGTTCATTTTTATCTTACATTTTTGGAAAATTGATTTTCCAATGTTCTATAAGTGTTTTATAGGATTGGAAGTCATATTTTTCTTGTTTTAAATTTTTCTCTTTTTGTTTTCTTTTTAATATTTTTAGAGGTAGAAGATTCATCAGAAGAATCATCTTCATCAGATAAAGCTAATATTACATTACTATTACCATAATATAAAGGTCCTAAATCTAAATCCGATTCTATATTATTATTATTAATAACTTGATCTAATTTATTATTAGTATCGATAAAAGTTCTTTAGACTTGTTGTTCAAATCTAAATCATTATTTCTCCCATATTATCTACTTTTTCTTCTATTTTACTAACTTTATTATATAACTTATTAAAATTGTAACACCACTGAAAATTTGAGTAATTTATTTTTCTATGTGTGCTTTGAGTAATTATTCTAGAAAGTAAAATTTTCTGATTTATTTTACGTAGTTAGTATAGTTACGAAGGATGTTTTAAAATATTTTTTTAGAAGGAATATTATTAATTTTAAGAAATTATTTATAGAAGTGGACTAAGTGGCATTGACACATAAATTGATTTAAGTGTCAATGTGTAGCATAAGATGAGTAGTTGGACAAGTGGTGATGGGCGCATGAGCTTGTGCATGAGGTTGAAGGTTCGAATCCCATGTTTAGCATCTAGGTGAATTTTATTTTGAATTTTTATGCACCAATATAGCAAATGTCGTGTCGGCCAAGAGCATATATGGAAGGTGTTGACTTGTTATTTTTGGTTAGTATATCAAAGGAATAAGGAAAATTTGAACTTAAGGAAGGTATCAAGAAAATAAGGAAAGGTGTGAAGATATGAGGCAAGAATCAAGGAATTATTTTGGAAACAATATCTTGGCCTAATGACCAAGCATATGGGCGGCAATTTGGCTAGGGGGCAGAATTTTTGGTGATAGTTGGCTAGGAATTTTGGTTTTTGTTTTGGTCATTTTTTTTTTTAGCATAGTTTTGCAAATTCTCTCAACCTCTCTCTCCCTTGGCGAATTTGATCCTTGGTAAGCCTTGTTAATTTTTGACCATTTGGTCATTTTGCACATCAATTGGTATTCTTTGTGCCTTATTTTCATTAGTCTTAGAAAATCATCTACACCAAAAGCTTTTCTCTTTCTCTTTTCTCTCACCATTCTTAGAATATCCATCTCTCTCTCAAGCTCATCTTTTTCTTTTCTTTTCTTCTATTCATTTTGAAATCAAAGCAACATCATCATCATCTTTCTCTTATTTTATTTCTTTTCAATCGAAATTCTCTCCACCTACACTTTCATGGCGAATGCTAAAGTGTTTATAAATAAATTATTTTCTCTTCTCCTTAATCTTTCATAGCGAAACTTTCATCAATCAACCACCATTCTCAATTCTTTCTTTTAAACGTGGAGATTAGGTAAGAGATTCTTTTACGTTCGATTAGTTAATAGTGATTATATCAGAATATTGATGGTGGTTTGAAGGCTTTATTAGATCAAAATAAGCGTTCATTTTATTAGCGTTTATTTTGTTAAACTTTAGTCGCGATAACGGAAGTTGGAATCAAGAAGTTAAGTGGGTGACACAAATCGTTGGAATCGATTTTTGTGGTAAGAAATCATATCTTTAAACCTTGGTATTATTTGAAAATTTATCTTAGATTGGATTAACGATCTTTGTCTTTGAAGACATTCAAAATAGGGAAGAAAAGAGCGATGTTTAGCCTTGGAAGAAGGGAGGTTACATTATTCCCCTAAGTACAAGCAAAGGGTGTTTTGACAATCCGGGATTTTCCACGGGTTGTGGGCGTTCAACAGGAAAATCAAGCTGTTCGAAGTCGTTACGTACTCCCGAACCATTATTTGTTAAGTGGATTCGATTCGGTTAGCGAACCATCAATTGGGAGAAATCGCATAAGTAGAAGTCTTACAAAATCCAGAGGTAAATTTCTAGATCGCTATAGTTAGATCGGTTTATTATAGATCATAGTGTTTTAATTAACACAATACGTATAGGTGTTGAAGAGCGGGAAAGTTTAGTTCTCTCCATAACCAGGTGTGTAACTTCACACTCATTTTGGGTTAGATTTCTAATCGTAAGTATTGCGATAAAATCGTGAAAGTGGTAAACTTCGGAAATTATGTAGTAATTGATACTTTTGTGAAAATACATGAAAGCAGTTAAAACCAAGAATTATCACGAAAAAGCTATTAAATTGATTAAATGGGCGATAATACTCGAGTTCGATAAATTGGGCCAAAATACTCTAGTTAGATAAATTGGGCCAAAATACTCTAGTTCGATAAATTGGGCCAAAATACTCTAGTTAGATAAATTGGGCCAAAATACTCTAGTTCGATAAATTGGGCCAAAATACTCTGAGTTCGATAAATTGGGCCAAAATACTCTAGTTCGATAAATTGGGCCAAAATACTCTAGTTCGATAAATTGGGCCAAAATACTCTAGTTCGATAAATTGGGCCAAAATACTTCAGATTCGAAAAGCGGGCCAAAACCCACTAAGGCATTAAATGGGCAAATTACTAAATTATTTATTTATATGGGCCTAATGAAATGATTAATGATAAACCCACCGATGTTATGGATTAATTGAAAATCATTATATGATTATATTTTGTTATATACGCATAATTGCATGGGTGGGATATCTGAAGAAGAAGAATGGCCGGTTGCCAAATATCTAGTTCGGTGGCTCTGCCACAATATGGCTCATTGCCTCTAGTTAGGTGGCTCTGCCACAAATTCGACTAAATGCCTCTAGTTCGGTGACAATGTCACAATCTAGTTGATGAGTGCACTACAAAATTATTTAAGGGCTTTAAGCCCATGATTGGTGTGTTTGGCGGGGTGGGTTGACTTGATCCCCACAGGTGTGTTGGTTGAGTGCGGGGTGTTAGCGGATGGATACTAGGTTGGTTTGGGAAATTCATATTTCATGCATTCTTTTCTTTAAATTATGTTACTTTACAATGTATGGTTGAAATCTGTTAATGGGCTCAAGCCCGGCATGATATCTTGACGATCGGCCTAAAATGGTGGTAAGTGAGTTGCTGCTGAGTTCTTTGTAACTCACCCAATTTTATTAACCATTTGGGTAATGGAAATTGTAGCGTGGACTTGGTAGGAGATGACTTGGTGGAGGCCATACTACAAACTTGGGTTTTAATAAACTATGACTTTATTTAAGTTTTATTTTAATTGCTATTATTGGGTTGATGTAATAAGGCCTCTTATTATGTTTTATGGTTTTATTGTGTGGATGATTTAAATTTTATTTCTAAACTCTTAATATGGTTCTATCTCAAATATGTTAAGTTTTCTTAAGAACATTGGTTTTATAACAAAAAGTTTTGTAGCACTATTTTATCTTAACCTATGAAAATAAGCGAATGTATGAGTGGTGTGACAAACCAAATCTTGTCTAAGCATAGGCCAAGGGTTTGGGGCGTTACATTTAGTGGTATCGAGCCAGTTCAAAACTCGGTGTGGTTTGGGTTCAATAAAGAAATTTGTTTGAAAATAATTTCTAGAGTTTTGATTAAAGGTAGTATGGCACCATGAACATCCAGCGCCAAGTCAAGTAAGTATCGTATCTTTGTATGTTTATTATCATTGTGATATGATTATAAAAACACTCTAGAACTTCTAGTTTTAGGTGTTAAAACCGTAGAGATTGAGACAATAGGATATTGATGCGAAAACACTCTATCTCTTTCATATCATAAGATATCGTTAATAAACAATTGAAATATTATTACGATTCATAAAACTCTTAAATCAGTTAAATCCAATTATTACGCCATGAGCACTAGAGGGCGTGAGTGGTGTGGGCGCGGTGGCGTCCGTGGTAGAGGAGCGAGTGTTAGGCGCGCAGCGATGTCTTGGGTTATATGTCGGAAATGGATGCACTGCGTCACTCGAGAGTGAGGCGGGATCGCCGCGACCATATGGAAGAGGATAATCTTTGTGACACGAGCAATCTGCGAGTACTTGAAAGATCATTTGGATCGAGGCCCGGACCAACCGCTCGTGGTTCGATATCGGGCGGCCCGAAATCCGGTGGGTGAGGTTTTGAGAGTGTCTACGGTGTAGCTCCCAATGTCGTTGAATATTTGCTTGAAGCGATGGCGGATTATGGGCGATCTTGAGTGCAGCTATGGAACAAAAGTTAAGAGGCGGTATCTTTGTTGAAGGCGAAGCTTACCAATGGTGGCTTACTATCGAGATGGCAACGTCTTTGCTTTGGTTAATTGGGAGTTCTTTAAGGCTTCCTTTCAAGGAAATATGTAGGAACAAGCTATGTGGATGCCGAAGGAAGGAATTCTTGAACTGGTGCAAGGAAATAAGGCGGTGGCGACATATGAAATTTGAGTTCTTACGTTTGAGTCGCTATGCTCGAGCGATGGTGGCAGAGATCATGAGCATTGTGTGCGCCGAGGGCCAGTTTGAAAGGCGAGTTGCGGGTTACGATAGCCCCACAACAAGTTAGAACTTTTGCGCTCTTGTGGAGAAGGCCAAGATAGCGAAGAGGCTAAGAACTTCGGAACGTCAAAATCGGGGAGCAAATTCGAGGCAAGAAAGATGCAGAAAGCATTCGGGTTCTTGAGAAGATTCTGAAGAGGCCGGAATGAGGAACCAGCTCAGGAAGAGCACCGATGGTACGTGTCAGTCGGGATTGTGTTGAATGTGGGAAAAGACATTAGGAGAATGTTGGAGGAAAGCGGGTGCTTGCTATAAATGTGGATCGGCGGACATCAATATAGGAGTTGCCCTCGGCGTATGGATACAACTCAAGAAGTTCGTGCTCTTGATGCACCAGGCAGAGGAGTTCGGCAACCAGAGAGGTCGGGGACCAGGTCGTGGTGGTAATGGGGCTGGGCGTGGTCAAGGTGCTGTGGGTTCGAGGCAATGGTCCTAGAGGCAACCCAGCGGATGCAAGGCGGCCGAGGATTGGTGTATGCGGTCGGGCGTCGTGAGGATGGCAATGCACGATGTGATAAGCTGATGCGTTCTTCATTTACGATGTACGTTATTGCCTTGATAGATATTGGTTCTACTCGTTCGTACATCGCTAGCACCATAGCTGGAAACTTGAAATTAGACTCTGAAATTTCCGATAAAGAGATGAGGTGATTAGTCCCTTAGGTTAGTCGGTGGTGGTTAATAAAAGCTGTTTAGAGAGCGTGCCCTTAGTTATTCAGGAGAAACATTCTTGGCAAATTTGATGGAATTGCCTTTTGGCGAGTCGATATCATTACAGGCATGGATTGGTTGGTTAAGCATCGGCGCCATTGGTTTGTCTTTGGCGGATGTTGATAAGAGCTGCGGAGGATAAGGAGATAGTTATGATAGGCGGCGGAGAATTTTCTTGACAAGCGTGATTTACTGCGTTGAAGGCGGAGAAGTTAGTCACGAAAAGGATATGGAGCATTTTAGCATTTATTAGTGCTTTAGATGCCAAAAGTTTATCGAGTGGAAGATGTGAGAAGCGGTGAAGGAATTTTCGGATGTTTTCTGAAGAACTTCTGGTGTACCTCGGTCGGGAAGTGGAATTTGGTATTGAGCTTTTGCGGAGGCTGCTCCGGTGTCCATTGCTCCTTATAGAATGGCAGAAGGAGTTGTCGAACTTAAAGCCCAAATTCAAGCTGCTAGATCGGGGGGTTTTATTCGGCCAGAGTGTGTCTCAGTGGGGAGCACCGGTTTTTGTTTGTTAAGAAGAAGGATGGGTCAATGCGTATGTGTATCGATTATAGGCAATTGAATAAGTGGCGATCAAGAATCGGTACCCTCTGCCGAGGATTGGCGACTGTTTGATCAATTGAAGGGAGCTTACATTTTCTCCAAGATTGATTTAAGGTCGGGTTACCACCCGACTTAAGGTGAAAGAAGCGGATATTCACAAGGCGGCGTTCGAACCAGATTACGGACACTATGAGTTTTTAGTGATGCCGTTTGGGTTGACCAATGCACCAGTGCATTTATGGATATGATGAGCAAGGGTCTTTCAACCATTCTTAGATCGATTTGTGGTGGTATTCATAGATGACATTACGGTTTATTAGAGGCGAAGAAGAACATGACTTCGCATTTGCGGATTGTATTACAAGTGCTTGAGATAATCGATTGTATGCCAAATTCGAGTAAATGTGAATTTCGGTTAAGAGAAGTGACTTTCTTGGGTCATGTTGTATCGGTAGAAGGAATAAGGGTGGATCCTCGGAAGATTGAAGGCTGTATTGGATTGGAAACCACCGAAGTCGGTAGGCGAGATCGGAGTTTCTTGGGTTTGGTTGGTTACTATAGGCGCTTTGTTGAGGGTTCTCGTTGATTCTTGCACCCCTAACTAAGCTTTGCGGAAGGGGAGTGCAGTATGTATGGACCAGACAAGCGGCAAGAAAGTTTGACGTGAAGAAGGTTTTAGCAGGCCTTGCAGTATTGATTCAACTTTGAGGCTAGGAAGGAGTTTACGATTTATTGTGATCGTCACATACGGGTTTAGGCTGCGTATTGATGCAAAGTGGGAAGGTTGTAGCTTACGCTTCTGCGTCAATTGAGACCTTACAGAAGTGAACTACCCTACTCATGATTTGGAGTTAGCGATGGTCTTTGCCTTAAAGATTTGGAGGCATTACCTCTATGGTGAAAAGTCTATCATCTATACGGACCACAAGAGCCTTAAGTATCTTCTTACTCGGAAGAGTTAAACTTGAGACAACGAAGATGGGTGGAGTGTTAAAGGACTATGATTTCTCAATTGAGTATCATCTGGAAGGCTAATGTGGTGGCGGATGCATTAAATTAAATGAGTGGTATCGATTTGAGAGCTATGTTTGCCCATTTGAGTTTGTATGAGGATGGTAGTTTGGTAGCGGAACTTCAAGTGAAACCTCGTGGTTGGATCAAATTAAGGAAAAAGCAGATATTAGATGAGAAGTTGAGACTTCTAATTCAACAAGTGGAAAATGGTGGGATAGAGGATTTTGGTATGAACATGGAAGGTGTGTTGTGCTTTAGTGGAAGAGTGCGTATGCCTAAGGATTGAGATCTGAGGCAAATGATTTTGAGGGAGCGCATAGTAGCCCTTATGCTATGCACCCGGAGGAAATAAGATGTCGGGATCTTCGTGAAGCAGTATTGGTGGCACAGGTTGAAGCGTGAGATTTGAAATTTGTGGGAAAATGCTTAACAGTCGGCCAAGTGGCGGAGCATCAATTGCCGTCGAGTCTTTTGCAACCCGATTAAGATTCCCCTTTGGAAATGGGAGCGGATAACAATGGATTTTGTTAGTGGGTTACCTTTAACACCTACTAAGAAAAATTACATTTGGAGTAATTGTTGATCGTCGGCGAAGACTACTCATTTTCTACCGGTCGCGTCACGGACTACTCGTTGCGAGAAGTTGGCGAAAGGCATTTGTATGTATCGAAATCGTGAGGTTGCATGGGAATTTGTATCGATTATATCGGATCGGGATCCTAGGTTTACATCTCGATTTTGGAAAGCTTTACATGAAGCCTTGGGTACAAAGCTTAATTTTAGTACGACTTTTCATCCTCGATCGATGGTCGATCGGAGAAAGTGATTCGATTACTGGAAGACATGTTAAGGGGATGTGTAATCGACTTCAAAGGTAGTTGGGAGGATTTTCTACCGTTAGCGGAATTTGCGTACAACAACGGCTACAGTCTAGCATTGGATGGCACCTACGAGGCATTGTATGGTGCGTAGGTGTCGTTCTCCCTATTTGTTGGGTGAGTTGGGTGATCGGCGGTTGTTAGGACACGAGATGATTTACGAAGCGGAAGAAAAAGTAGAAAGTTATTCGAACGCGGTTAAAGGAAGCTTGGATAGAAGCGAAGTCGTATGCGGATCAGAAGCGTAAGGATATCGAGTATCTGCGTAGGAGATCAAGTCTTCTGAAGGTCTCACCTTGGAAAAGATATTGATTCGGGAAGAAGGGCAAGTTGAGTCCTAGATACATTGGACCGTATCGTGTGGTGAAACGAGTTGGTCGAGTGGCCTATCAAATTGAGTTACCTCAGGAATTGAGTCAAATTCATAATGTTTTTCATGTGTCCATGTTGAGCGCTATAGATGGATCCTTACGCACATAGTGCTGGTGAAGAAGTGGAGTTGAATTTGGATTTGTCTTTTGAGGAGGAACCGGTGGAAATCTTAGGCCAGAGGCGTGAAGGTGTTAAGAAGAGAAGGCATGCCGTTGGTCAAAGTGTTGTGGCGTAACCACGGGTGGAGGAAGCTACGTGGGAGCACTGAGGATGCAATTCGGCAACAATACCCTCACCTTTTTGACCGGTAAATTTAGAGGATGAAATTTTCTTTTAGAAATGAGAGTTGTAACACCACGAAAATTTGAGTAATTTATTTTCTATGTGTGCTTTGAGTAATTATTCTAGAAAGTAAAATTTTACGATTTATTTTACAGTAGTTAGTATAGTTACGAAGGATGTTTTAAAATATTTTTTTTAGAAGGAATATTATTAATTTTAAGAAATTATTTATAGAAGTGGACTAAGTGGCATTGACACATAAATTGATTTAAGTGTCAATGTGTAGCATAAGATGAGTAGTTGGACAAGTGGTGATGGCGCATGAGCTTGTGCATGAGGTTGAAGGTTCGAATCCCATGTTTAGCATCTAGGTGAATTTTATTTTGAATTTTTATGCACCAATATAGCAAGTGTCGGCCAAGAGCATATATGGAAGGTGTTGACTTGTTATTTTTGGTTAGTATATCAAAGGAATAAGGAAAATTTGAACTTAAGGAAGGGTATCAAGAAAATAAGGAAAGGTGTGAAGATATGAGGCAAGAATCAAGGAATTATTTTGGAAACAATATCTTGGCCTAATGACCAAGCATATGGGCCGCGGCAATTTGGCTAGGGGGCCGAATTTTTGGTGATAGTTGGCTAGGAATTTTGGTTTTTGTTTTGGTCATTTTTTTTTTTAGTGCATAGTTTTGCAAATTCTCTCAACCTCTCTCTCCTTGGCGAATTTGATCCTTGGTAAGCCTTGTTAATTTTTGACCATTTGGTCATTTTGCACATCAATTGGTATTCTTTGTGCCTTATTTTCATTAGTGCGAAAATCATCTACACCAAAGCTTTTCTCTTTCTCTTTTCTCTCACCATTGCGAATATCCATCTCTCTCTCAAGCTCATCTTTTCTTTTCTTTTCTTCTATTCATTTTGAAATCAAAGCAACATCATCATCATCTTTCTCTTATTTTATTTCTTTTCAATCGAAATTCTCTCCACCTACACTTTCATGGCCGAATGCTAAAGTGTTTATAAATAAATTATTTTCTCTTCTCCTTAATCTTTCATAGCGAAACTTTCATCAATCAACCACCATTCTCAATTCTTTCTTTTAGGCGTGGAGATTAGGTAAGAGATTCTTTTAAATTCGATTAGTTAATAGTGATTATAGCGAATATTGATGGTGGTTTGAAGGCTTTATTAGATCAAAATAAGCGTTCATTTTATTAACGTTTATTTTGTTAAACTTTAGTGCGATAACGGAAGTTGGAATCAAGAAGTCGTGGGTGACACAAATCGTTGGAATCGATTTTTTTGTGGTAAAAGAAATCATATCTTTAAACCTTGGTATTATTTGAAAATTTATCTTAGATTGGATTAACGATCTTTGTCTTTGAAGACATTCAAAATAGGGAAGAAAAGAGGCGGTGTTTAGCCTTCGGAAGAAGGAGGTTACATTATTCCCCTAAGTACAAGCAAAGGAATTTTTTTGTGTCCGAGATTTTCCAGGGTTGTGGGCGTTCAGCAGGAAAATCAAGCTGATTCGAAGTCGTTCGTACTCCCGAACCATTATTTGTTAGTGGATTACGATTCGGTTAGCGAACCATCAATCGGAGAGAAATCGCAAGTAGAAGTCTTACGAAAATCAGGGTAAATTTCTAGATCGCTATAGTTAGATCGGTTTTATTATAGATCATAGTGTTTTAATTAACACAATCATTATAGGTGTTGAAGAAGCGGGAAAGTTTAGTTCTCTCCATAACGGTGTGTAACTTCACACTCATTTTGGAGTTAGATTTCTAATCGTAAGTATTGCGATAAAATCGTGAAAGTGGTAAACTTCGGAAATTATGTAGTAATTGATACTTTTGTGAAAATACATGAAAGCGGTTAAAACCAAAATTATCGAAAAGCTATTAAATTGATTAAATGGGCGATAATACTCGAGTTCGATAAATTGGGCCAAAATACTCTAGTTCGATAAATTGGGCCAAAATATCTAGTTACGATAAATTGGGCCCAAAATACTCTAGTTGATAAATTGGGCCCAAAAAATACTCTAGTTAGATAAATTGGGCCAAAATACTCTAGTTCGATAAATTGGGCCAAAATACTCTAGTTAGATAAATTGGGCCAAAAATACTCTAGTTCGATAAATTGGGCCAAAATACTTGGATTAGAAAAAGCGGGCCCAAAACCCACTAAGGTATTAAATGGGCAAATTACTAAATTATTTATTTATATGGGCTAATGAAATGATTAATGATAAACCCACCCAGATGTTATGGATTAATTGAAAATCTGTTTATATGATTATATTTTGTTATATCGCATAATTGCATGGGTGGGATATCGAAGAAAAGAATGGCAGGTTGCCAAATATCTGGTTCGGTGGCTGCACTTACAATATAGCTCATTGCCTCTAGTTCGGTGGCTCTGCCACAAATTGACTAAATGCCTCTAGTTCGGTGACAATGTCACAATCTAGTTGATAGTGCACTACAAAAATTATTTAAGGGCTTTAAGCCCATGATTGGTGTGTTTGGCGGGGTGGGTTGACTTGATCCCCACGAGTGTGTTGGTTGAGTGCAGGGTGTTAGCGGATGGATACTAGGTTGGTTTGGGAAATTCATATTTCATGCATTCTTTTCTTTAAATTATGTTTACTTTACAATGTATGGTTGAAATCACATTAATGGGCTCAAAGCCCGGCGCTGATATCTTGACGATCTGGCCTAAAAATGGTGGTAAGTGGGTTGCACCTTTGAGTTCTTTGTAACTCACCCAATTTTATTAACCATTTGGTAATGGAAATTGGCGTGGACTTGGGCCGGAGATGACTTGGTGGAGAGCCATACTACAAACTTGGGTTTTTAATAAACTATGACTTTATTTAAGTTTTTATTTTAATTGCTATTATTAGGTTGATGTAATAAGGCCTCTTATTATGTTTTATGGTTTTATTGTGTGGATGATTTAAATTTTATTTCTAAACTCTTAATATGGTTCTATCTCAAATATGTTAAGTTTTCTTAAGAACATTGGTTTTATAACAAAAGTTTTGTAGCACTATTTTATCTTAACCTATGAAAATAAGCAGATGTATGAGTGGTGTGACAAACCAAATCTTGTCTAAGCATAGACCGGGTTTGGGCGTTACAAAAATATATAGATGTCATATCTATTAAACTATTGATACCTTTACTAAGGCTAGAAACATTATTTTCATTCTTAGAGTCAATATGCATAGTATGATTACAAGTTTTATCTTTGTATAAACAATCCATTTGTTCCATGTTTTTATCTCACAGTACCTAAAACCGTCTACGTGTCTTAAAACGTCTTTAAATGCTCTAAGAATATACAAAAATTATGAAAATGTTGAAAACACAACTAGAATAATAGGTAATCAAGCAGTTATATAGCTACTAATGAGATAAAATCAGAAAACACAATTGAATCTAGTCATCCTATACCTATACCATATAGGGTAGATGATTTAAATAAAAGTGTTGCTCAGGAGGAATATATTTAGATTTAACTAATATTCCTTTATCGGACTATGAAAAAACCATAGATGATTGGGCACAATCTATGACTATTATTGTAAACAACAACGATGTATACATGGTCAAAAGAAAAGTTTTTAAATTATTTTGTAGGAACATTTCAAGGAGATGTTCTACAATTTCTCAGATGATGGGAAGAATGAGAAGGAAAAAAGAACAAAAAGGTCAACTTATTAATCAAATAAGTACTCCTAAAGATTTACTAAAAGGGTTAACTTCAATTCTAAAAAAATTTGTGGTTATACTAATAAAAAGATCAGGGATAGCCAATCTAGTTATATCTTGTCAAAATTAAGATTATGTGATATAAGATATTTAGAAGAATTTTAAAAAATTCTTCATGAATATCAAAAATTAAAATGATAGTATAGAATTTTTGGAAAAGCCAATATTTTCATAAATTACCACCACCTTGGGATGAGATTTGTATTAATAAATATACTTCTTATATATATATAAACATAGTCAAAATTTTAGGAATAGAAATAACCAATATAGACTCTATAGGTAATAGAATTAATTTTGCTAAAGAAAGAATAATTTTACATTGTCTACAAAGTAAATGGCTAAACAAGTCAAAAATAAATTAAGTCATAAATATTGTACAAAGATGTTAGAAAATGAATGGGAGTTTGGATGTAATCCTATCGTCCTAAAACCCTATAAAAAACATAAAAAAATATAAATTAGCTAGATGGAAACAGGTAATAAAAATTATATAAGTAATAATAATAATAAGAAGAAGAAAATTTGTTAGGAGAAAAACTTCTAATACTAAAAAACAAATTTGTAAATGTTTTATTTGTGATGAAGAAGGTCATATAGCAACAAATTGTCCCTAATAAAGGAAAAAGTGCTAGAAAAATGATTAAAAATCTTGAAGAACAAGATTTAAAAGTTTATCTAAGTAGAAATCAATCCTCACTGAAGATACTATATGAATTAATATCAGAAGCAGTTAAACGTCACTGATTACGAAGATGGATATATTTTTATGTTAGGAACTAGTTCTAATAATCAATTAGAAGAAATTCAAAATCTGAACAACGAGGATATTAAATTAGGAAATTTAATCGGAGAAAAGCAGACTTTTACGATGAAATAATAGATAAAATTACTAAAATCATATTTCTAAAGAAGAAATTTATAAAATATCTAAGTTTAAAAATATTGTCACAAAAGACACATAGAAAAAATTAAGCGGTAACAATTTGCTTTAAAGATACTAATGGTGGATTAGCAATCCCTTTATTTACTAAAGAAAAATAAAAGTTAGGAAAAAATATCCTCGGAGTTAGATATATACATTTAGGAATAATTATGATAACGATTAGAGGCTTTATTTAGAAAAGGTCATGATATTCCTATTATAGCGGTATTATTAGATAAAGATTTGAGAATCAATAAAAGCACTTATTGGAGAATTCAATCTAATTTACATCACCAGGAGTTATAGGATTTAAAGTTAAAACCAAATTACTTTATCTCATATGAGACCCTCTACAATAGAAAGAGTGTCTGTCTTAGAATTCAGGACAAAAAATTACGATATTAGTGATTTAGTGAAGATTTAGCAATAGTGGACTTCTATTAATGAATATACTAATCACATTGATAGAAATAAAAGAAATAAATAATAAAATAATTGAGCTTTTGAGCCCAATAAGTTTACTCTGAAATACAATAGCCAATTATTACATCTAAAAGATTTATCAATTCAAAAGACTAGATGATAGAAAAGGTTAACAATGCAAGTACTTCACAAACCCGATGAAGTCTTATAGAATATATGTCATCTTTAGTGACAAGTTATATTTTAAAAATAATTTGATTACTAATAGATATGATAATTTAGTTTTACCCTCTAATTCTCAACCGGAAGAGAGGAGGATAATATAAGTACTTCAACACCAATAGGTATGAAAGCAGTTCATATTCTATTTTCCTACTACACCTAGTAGAAATTCTGAAACACTAGAATAGAAGATATACAATTTTCAATAGAAGATATTATTAACAATAAATATATTCAAATTACATTGCATAATGAATATAAAACATATTCTTTACATGCTTTATTGAATCTGAGGAGCTACAACAAGTAGTTGTAAAAAGAATGCTATTCAGAAAAATATTGACACCTAAAAAGATAATAAAAATTAATGGAGTAGATGGTAATAAAACCAATATCTATTATAAAGCAAAAAAATATACCAATCTATGTAACATCCTAGATTAGGAGTTATGCATTCGTGCATAACTCATGAGTTAGTAGAGTTTGGCGGTGTTTGGAAGTGTATTAGGGTTTTAGAATTCTAGGATGGAAGAGAAAGCTTTGGAAAATTATTGGTTTTAAGTTAAAAGGGAGCTAGGTAAATGGGGCTTTAAAGGAATTAGTGTGAAGCATGACATAGAAACCAGCCTGGTCAGAGTGGTTGCAGGCGCCATGAATTTCTGAGAATATGTTGTGCGGGTCTTGAGTTAAGTCGCGTAGGAGGCAGAATTTGATGTTTTTATTTTTGGTCTTGCGTTAAGGGAGAGGGAGGCTAGTGGAATGACATTTGGACTCTCAAATATATGAGGATAATGCTTGGTTATTTATTTATTATTGGCTAAGAATAGGAGATAAATAAGATTTTATTTTATTTATTTTAGGAGGTGATAAGCTTGGTTATTTATTTATTGGAAATTCGGCTATAAGAGTAAGATAAATGTTGGTTTATTCAATTTATTTTGAATAAAGGTTGATTTATTTATTTAGTTTAGATGAGTAGATAGAAGATAATTATAGTGATATTTTATTTGAAAAAAGTGAGATTAATTCAAGTTATTTTGAATGGTGATAAAGGATAATTGTAGATTTATTGTATTTATTTTGAATAGGTAATTAAGAGATAAAATAAGAGAGATTAAATTAGGATTTGATAAGTGGAGATAGGTGTGCGAATTTGGGTAGTATAAATAGGGGATGATCGGTTCTTGGGATTTCTTTTCTTCATTCTCCTCTTTGTGCAAGAAGTTTTAGTCAAAAGAGGTTCTCTTTCCCTCTCTTTTCTTTGAAGCCAAAGCCGAATTTTGAAGTAGCCATATGTATCTTTTCTTCTTTGCTTTGTTCATTTGAAGTCATCATCTTCCCAAGAGCTATTCTTTCTTCCATTACTTGACAAAAGCGAAAACCCCTCTACCCACTGTTCTTTATTGCGAATCCTCTAGGCATAAATCCCCTCCAGGTTTGAGTGATCTCTTTTCATAATTAAGGTGCGAAACTCTTTCTTTTTGGGATCTAAGTCCTATTTCTCTAAAGATGCTTTGGCGTAGTGGTAAGTAAGTTCTCTCCTAGCAATCGGTTTTGAAGTTCTTCTTCCATAAGTATCTGAAATCTATAGTGGGCTTTGGTCTAAGGTGGGCGAATTTCCATTAAGGCCATAGTGATATGTTCTCTTATGTGTAGCTACCGTCAAGGTGCATTGAGGAGTTTCAGGATTCGTTTCATCAAGGAAGCACTAAGAAGCCTTTTAGGAATCAGTGATTAAGGTAAAGCAAGTATAGTATTCGACCCTAGGCCATATTGTTAGTATTAAGTGTGACCGATTTTGGCTATGTGTATTTAGGGCCAAAGTCGCGAATTAGTAAAGAAAGCCTTAAGGATCAAGTTCGGATATTCGGTAAGTATAGTTTAGATTGGGTATATTTGGATTATGATGTTATCGGTTAACAGATATTTTTGAATTAAGATATCATTAATGGAATTAAATTACCGATCAAGGAGGACAAGGATAGTCTCTATCCCCAAGTTTAAGAAGATACATTTACTTGATTAGGGATTAGCCAGGAGAGTGTGGACTGTGTCGGAACAAGAGAAAGTAGGCAAATAGCCAGTAGTATCGCCTAGTGATAGCATCGATGCTCCAGCGTAGTTCTCAAGTGATCAGGTGTGTGATTAACCCCTGTTGTTTCCGGGTTTTATGCTATATTTGTATGTGTTATGTTTATGGGTTAACTAGTGCGGTGGCGGTGATGTGATATGGATACCCTAGAGGGTATATGAATGTCCGAGTTAGTGTTGATTATTGAAAAAGAATGTGTAAGATAATGCCTGAATGAATGAGATTGTATATGCGATCAACTTTGTACATGCATTATTATCATGACATTATTATATGTTGCATGTGCATGGGTGGGATATGATATGAAGAAGGTATGGAGTGTACTTGATGCATTAGTTTGATGTTAGCCAGCAGGCTACATAAAATGGATTAGCGTTGGTGAAGTCTGCGTTGTGGATTAATTGTGATTAAGTTCGTGTGACAGTAGTGAGTCACATGCGCCACTCGTATTGGTTGATATAAAGCTATGTGCTATGCTCGTGGTTGATGAGTGACTATGTGTCCCATCGTGGTTTTGAGTACTTTGCTCTGGCTACATCGTGGTTTCGTGTTGGCGAGGAGTCGCGTTGTGGACTATTAATGTGGTGCACGTGGGCGGCGATGGTGCCTTTGGAGTGAAAGGAGAGGGTGATTGATAAATCACCCCGGTGTGTGGTAGAGAAGGTGGATAAGGGGTGCTGTAGAGGATGGACCCTAGGCTGGGTTGGGCTTCATAATTGCATGATTTTGCTTATGTGAACATATGTGAAAATGGGCCAAGCCCGGTATATATATGAATTAATAATGTACAAATGGGCCAAGCCCAGTATGAATAATGTAGATCATTGTGGAAATAGAAGCTAAACTGAGTATGCAGAAATTATGCGGTTTAATTACCATGTTACTTTGATAAAGTGACATGAATATGGGCCAAGCCCGAATGTGTTATTATGTGAATATGTTATACTTGTTATACGGTATGTAGGTTAATATGTAGTTAACATGTGGAGTGGGAATTCCAGTGGATTAATACACACATGAGTGCGCTATAGCTCACCCAATTTTTAATGAAACATCGCGGATGATTCGTAGTGATTGGACCGGATTGGAGTGGATACAAGGTGGCCCCATGCAGAAGACATGCTTCTTTATTTTGTTCAGATTATTTACTAAGAACTTTGTTTAATTATTTTATTGTAATAAGGCCCGATTAAAGTATTTAAACATTTTTTATTATGTTTAAGCTAGATGGCAATTAAATTCTTATTTGGAAGTGCTTTTATGTTTAACTTATCATATTTTTAAAATTTATAAAAGATTTCAAATCAAGGGAGAATTGTAACAACTTAGATTTATTTGGGAGTTTTAAACACACAATGTTTTTATTAAAAGACAAAATTTTTAATGTTTTCCCAAAAGTGAAATCGAGTCTTCAAACATTTTCCATGATGACATACCGAGGATCAAGTCAAGAGCTCTGGGCGAGTTTGGGAGTATTGCAATCTACATAAATAATCTTAGATTTATAATTCCAAAATATGTATGTTTTCCTAATATGAATGTGGTGATATTTTATTGGGAAATAATTTTATAAATCAATATTTACCATTTCTTGTAACACCCCAAACCAAACTAGAACTTTACTAATGAATCAGGCGTACCCTCAAGAGTTTTGTAAAAGATATATGCCAATCTTCGGAAATATTTTTTCTTGTATTTAATATTTTTATTAGGGAAGCTTAATAACTTGATAAGTTTAAATAATATATAAATTTCACTTGTTGTTTTATGAATAAAAAACCAAAATCTTAATACATAGCAATACATGCT